>BRDA01007942.1:6613-23133 GCA_036984385.1 Crenuchus spilurus | reverse complement strand
ACTCCTCCATTGTCACCAGAACTTATTGAGGAAAATGATCCAGTATGACATATTTGTGAGAGGCAAAAGTATGTGAACCTCTAGGATTAGCAGTTAATTTGAAGGTGAAATTAGAGTCGGGTGTTTTCAGTCAATGACATGACAATCAGGTGTGAGTGAGGACCCTGTTTTATTTAAAGAACAGAGATCTATCAAAGTCTGCTCTTCACAACATGTTTGTGGAAGTGTATCATGACATGAACAAAGGAGATTTGTGAGGATCAGAAAAAGAGTTGTTGATGCTCATCAGGCTGGAAAAGGTCACAAAACCATCTCTAAAGAGTTTAGACTCCACCAATCCACAGTCAGACAGATTGTGTACAAATGGAAGAAAGTCAAGACCACTGTTACCTCCTCAGGAGTGTCGACCAACAAAGATCACTCCAAGAGCAAGGCGTGTAATAGACAGCGAGGTCACAAAGGACCCCAGGGTAGCTTCTAAGCAACTGAAGGTCTCTCTCACACTGAATAATGTTAATGTTCATGAGTTCACCATCAGGAGAACACTGAATCACACTGGTGTGCATGGCAGGGTTGTAAGGAGAAAGACACTGCTCTCCATAAAGAACATTGCTGTTCATGTATAGTTTGCTAAAGATCACGTGGACAAGCCAGAAGACTATTAGAAGATGTTTTGTAGACAGATTAGACTAAAACTTTTTGGTTTAAATGAAAAGCGTTATGTTTGGAGAAAGGAAAAGACTGCATTCCATAATAAAAAGCTTATCTAAACACACAAGTCGTTCTACCAAAGAATGTTTAAAGAACAGTTACCGTAAATGTTTAGTTGCAGTTATTGCTGCAAAGGGGGGGAGGGTCACACCAGATACTGAAAGCAAAGGTTCACATACCTTTGCCTCTCACAAAAGGTCATATTGGATCATTTTCCTTAATAAATAAATTACCAAGTATAATATTTTTGTCTCATTTGTTTAACTGGGTTCTCTTTATCTACTTTTATGACTTGTGTGAAAATCGGATGTTTTAGGTCAAATTTATGCAGAAACAGAGAAAATTCAAAAGGGTTCACAAACTTTCAAGCACCACTGTACATGAACTTTCTCTCAAAAGTATCATTCCTCTACACTTCGAGCCCTGCTCGCATGCTCCGAGGTGGTACTTCTGTAGAAAGGCATGCGCTAAAGATCACAAAAACAGAAACTATGGGGCTAAACCCGGTACAGTGTTAATCGCCCCTTCAACGGCATAACCGATCCATTACAATGTAATAAGATCCACAAGACCACCAAGTCTATATTTAGACTGTTACCCAGTTGACTGTGACCAAAGCCTTAAATCTGAACTTCTTTAATACGCATTGCCATTGATCACAAATACAGTGAAGCAGACTGGAAATGGATTCAGAAGGAAATGCTTCAAAGCTATGTACAGGTTATTATAGCAGGGCCATTAGAGGTTATATAACTATACAAGGACTAACTTATATAGTACCAACTACAGCTGCATTCACATGACTTTTGTGCGTTTAAGGAAGAACCGACTCCCATTTTCTGAAATAAAAGAAGTAATAATGTTAATGGAGACTGTTTGTGTTTACATTAGAAAATAAAACATTCAGCACGCCCATCCCAACGCATTTTGCATTTGTGTACAAGTGATACTGAACTACCCATCAACCCAAAGCACATACAGCATGTATGTCCATACTAGAAGTGGAGCGATCATAGTAGTGCATCTCCAAAAATGAGAACATTGTGGAAAAAGTTCATTGTTTATAATTTATTAAAAAATGTGAACCGTCATATTTTATATTCATGATGTGTAAAGTGACATTTCGCACATTTTTTTTATCTTCTGTTTTTGTATTTCTGACTGCATTGGTGCTACAAAACAGGTGGGAAATGAAACGAGTTTATGTGACAAATAAGGCAAAAAAAAAAAAACAGGTGGTACACAACATGTCTAATAGAGAAGGTGAGTGAAAAAGTAAAGCTGTAATGAACTGGATATATAGTGTTGAGAGGTGGTTAACTGAACCTAGCAAACAAATGTGAGCTGTAGTCGCAGATGTGCAGCTGCTTTTTTTTGTTTTAATGTTGATCCGTTTGGCTTATAGATCATCAAAAGTCAGAAATCCAGAATCTCAAATGACTTGAATATTTAATTTGGAGTTCAATTTAATTACTTTTATAAACATCAACATTCAAGCCAAAAAGTGTCACTTTACATCTTTTTTAAATTAAACTATGTACGCAAATGATCTTTTTCACAATGTTCTAATTTTAGTATCGTACACATGCACATTTCAGTGCCGGACATTTGATGTGCCAGCCATTACAAGTGCTGCAAGGAAGCATCATGAGGCCTGGTTGGTGGCATGCAGCACAAAAAAGGAAGGAAATGGTCAATCGTGCTTCACTCTGGCTTTAATTATTTAATTTGCGAAAGGTCTGTATTTGAGACCTGCACACTACCCCTAAATTCTTGTTGATGGAAGTCAAGGCTACGCCCCAAGGCAGGACTGTTTAACTGATTTTTAGCAAATTCACAAAAGGTTTGGACAGAACTAATGACACGTGTATTAAGTTTGTTGTGCTTCTCTTTTGGATTAAATTAATTTGTAGTTTTTTATGTTTTTTTTTTTAGACATATACATTTTTCACTTTGTTCTCTGGACGTGTGCTTGTTGTCAGCTGACTCCCGCGTGACGCCTTAAATCTTCCTGAACCAAGAAACTAGCAGTCTAGAAGTCCATGGTAGTGTTTCAGCTTACAGTAAAGAGCAGTAAATGAGAGATCAATGCAGCAGCAACATGCATTGCAGGGCACTGGGACACTTTCTGTAGGCATCAGCTGACTAGTACGGAGCTTTGGGGTGATACACAGTACAGCATGTCTAAATATACTGTATTAGGTGAGAACAGACAATGATATGATTTAACTCCTACTTTGTTACTCCTGTAAACAATAAATGTTCTATCCATGGCTTCTCATTTGTTTCCTTGTTGTGAGAATGTTTATCCTTTAATCTCACTTTCACAACAGAAACACATGCTCCTTTACCCACATACATCATCCACACACTGCCTGATCTGCGCCATGTTCCTTAGTCTCGACCCTGTCGGAAGGAGGATAAGAATAGTGGCAGCAGATTAAGGGCAGGCCGATGCTCCTGAAACCCCAGGGCCACCAGGGCTCCTGCTAGCAGGGAAGTCACTTTGGGTAGCACGGGCGGCTGAGCTTGCATTACCTGAAAGGCAAAAAGAAATTCAGCATATCTGGCCTACATTTCTCACTCACTGGCTGTGGCTGAAATTAAGAAATGCTGCCTACTCAGGCTGCCTTCTGAGGCAGGAAGTCCAAATCTAATGTTAACATAAAAGGCTCCATTCATAAGACACACTAAGAGCTAGCAGCACGTTGTCTGTATTTTAGCAGTTTATTGGTACCTACTGAATGTGTTTTAACAGGCAGGCCTTTATCTCAATGCTGCCTTCTTTAGCAGCAAAGGATCGAGGCATCTTCCCTTAAATTTCAGACACAGCCATTATGTGATTTACAGATGAATCAAATGTTCTTACAAAATGTGGCAGATCAGCAAAGACTTGTTTGGTGTTCAAAGGTTTTTATTCATTTTCTTAGTAATGTGGCTAATATAATAGTGGTCTATTATACACTGCAAGATTTTAAATAACATGGACATTAACCTAGTAGCTGCAGAGCAAAATCTAAACAAACTTTGATATCAAACATGTCTTGGATTAGCTACTTTTGTGGAAAACTGTCAATCAGAACTTTTGGTGAAACTTCCCAAAAGGGGTCTAGAATATTTTTCCTGCTTTATTATGTTTACTCTAAATTGTTCTTAGACATCTACGTAGAAGGTAAATTATTTTTTGTCGTAGTAAAACATTTAAAACCTGTAATTTTGCCTCTTCCTGAAACAAACCGTTTTGCCTTTTATGGTGAGCTCATGAACAAAGCTCTGCTCTGATTGGTTGTTTACATCTGGGCAGCATGCTCACAGTGAAAAAGGCATGCAAATGTGCAAGCAGTGTGTAAAAAATACTGTTATAAGTCAAATGTTTTTATTTTTTGGACAAATGATAATGCATTAATGCTAAAACAAATGGGAAAAAATTCTCTAGAAACTCTAGAATATCTGGAGAAAAAAAAGAAAGAAAGAGGGAGGAGAGAGACGTGGTGCACAGTAAAGAGGTGAGTGAAAAGAAGTCGAAATGAATTGGATTTATGATGTTTAGGGGTTGTTTACATAACCAGGCATTGGAATTGAAACTGTAATTGCAGACATATGCAGATGGTGGTACATTTTTGGGGCATAAGTAAGGAATATGACTTCCTATTGCAACATTCTGGAGTTGTTCAGATTGTTGGGAGCTGGTTTGCTTCTGAGGGCTATACGTTTAGGATGACAACAGTAATTGAAATTTACAGGATGTCAGTTCCAGATACCACATTCTCCACATTCAACTATGCCAAAGTGAAAAAAATAAATAAGTAAATAAATAAAAAAATATGGGGCGGTACGGTGTCTTAGTGGTTAGCACGTTCGCCTCTCAGCGCTGAGGTCTTGGGTTCGAGTCCACATTTGAGCGGAATTTCCATGTTCTCCCCGTGTCTGCGTGGGTTTCCTCCGGGGACTCCGGTTTCCCCCCACAGTCCAAAAACATGGAGGTCAGGTGGATTGGCTACTCTAAAAAAAATGTCCATGTGTGTGTATGTATGTGAATGTATCTGTGTGCGTGTGTGTTGACCCAGCGATGGACTGACGCCCTGTCCTGGGCTTAGTTAAATAGCGTAATGCCCTGCCCTGCGCCCAGTGAGGGGGTAGAAGACTAACCGCGACCCTGATAAGGATTAAGCGGGTGTGATAATGAATGAATAAAAAATATGTTCAATTTCAGGGCAACTTTAACCTTTGTTCAAGAAACAAACCCTTAAGAAGAAAAACTCACCTTCTCAACTTTGTGACAATGTACAAGTCCATCAGAGCCCAGATAGAAGGTAGAGAATGCATCAAAGGTCCTGTTAAAGGGAGAAAAACAAACGTTCATTAACAAATTCAGAGGTCTTAAAGAATTCTGTGACTATCATTGCCCTATCATTTTTATTTATAATACATCTTCCACTATATAAACACTATAAAATGACTGGACATTAAATACATCAACATGAGAGCATCACAAACAATCCGTTTAATCACAAATGGAATAATAAAAACCAATAAATCAAACAAGTCTGCTCATAGCCTGTTTCACCTGTACAGCTGGGTCTTGTCTTTCTTGTAGAAGCGAAGCAAAAAAGAGTGAAATGGCAAACCCCTGACCCTCCAACGTGCTTTAATCGAGCCATCCTCTGGGTGTTTTGTCAGCTTCAAAACCTCCAGCCTCGCCTCCACGTAATAGCAAAAACACAGCAATCGCCATAATGACAGGATCAGCCGATATGATACAAGGCCTCTAACAAGTCAAAAAGAAGGTACAAATCTATATAAAATCATATAAACCACAGCATATCATCTGAAAACAATAATAAAGTAACAACAACAATAATAATCACACCTAGTTTTGGTGTTAAGAAGACCATTGATGAATTCGACATCACTGGAATAGATGCTGTAGTCATGCTTCTTCATAAAAAAGCTGGGAAGCTGAAACACAATGAGTATGGCTAAGTGATACTGAAGATGAGCGCTAACAGCAGAAGCAAGAAAGTATAAACGTCATAAGAGACTTTTTTCTGCATTACAAGTGTTACCTCATTCCTAAGCTTTTCATACATCAGAGCCATCTTCTCCTCATTCTCCATGTCTCTCTCACTGGGACCTCTCTCCATACCTTCTGTCTCAGCATGACTGCAGAGAGAGACAGAGGAAGAGCAGGTATTTCCAACCGTCAGCTGCTCTCCAGTCTTGTGTACAGGCCCCATCCCAGGGCAGTGAAAGCAATAGAAATGGGAGCCCAAAATGAACGGAGCAGGACAACCTTCAGTCTCAAACAAACTCCTGAAGGAACTCCTCTCTCTCCACTCCCACTCAGGCCTTTTCTCAGTCTCTGAAATAGCCATAATGCTAATGTCATCTTCTCTCCTCCCATCAACAGTGGTAAACGGGAAAACAAAGTCAGTGGGTCTGTTAGCTCCCAAAGTCAGGAGCTCTCTCAGCTTGACTTGTCCAAACAGGGGCACTTCCAACAAAGTATGCTGCTCATCCGTCTTGCTGGGTTTGAGTAGCAGGCACAAGCTAAGGGTCTCAAATTCTTCTTCTTCACTGGGGACTCTGTCTCTGTGTGACTGGCAAGCATGATGGAAGGGATGGGAAAGAGACGGCTTCTTTACAGACTGGTAACATAGGCTGTTTGGGGGAGCCAAAGCCCACGTTGCACTACTAAGGACCCTACAGGTGCCATTCAGCTGCAAATCATGTGTCTGCAAATGAGAAAAAAGGGGGTTGAACACAGTTGTCTATATGAATATCGGTAAAATATTTCAATTTTGCATTGGCCTTCAAAATACTCTGAAAAGCTTTGTTTACGTATGAACTATTTACTTGTATTTATTTACTGATTTAACTGTGTTGGCATTTTTAAAAATCTCTTTAACAAGGCTATGTTCACCTGGCTGAAGTGACTCAAATCTGTTTTTTATTGCCTTAATAATGACACATACCTGATTTTTTTCAGGGTTGTTTGGACACATTAAATCTGATCTGTTAAAATCAGATTTGAGTCACACTGGCTTTGTTCAGTCTGTAGGAAAACTGGACTTTTTTCCTCAAATCAGATCTGTTGAGATGATTGGCTGAACTTGTTGTATGCAAATCACAAACATCTCTACATGGGTTGCTGTGGTCATAACGTAGGCATCAATAACCATGTAGCTACTGTACACTGCTGATGTCTTTCATACACAAAAGCAGGAGCAAAGGAGGCTCGTTTTCACATTGAGTGATGCAAAAGGCACTTCAAAATGTGATTTGGGCGTCAGAGCGTTCAGACGAAATCCTGTACAAATCCAATTGTAATCGAATTTCAAACCACCTACAAATGTGGTTTTGATCCAAACTGCAAAAATAAGATTTCAACTGATGTCACATGTGACAAATGTCAGATTTGGGCTAGCTGTCTGAACATAGCCTTTCATATGTAGCACTAGATTGGATACGTATCTGATTTTTGGGCATGCAACATGGAATGTGAATGGTTACATCAGATTTCACGTGTCTTTTTGACTGTACACATGATTAGTGCTGTCATCATCAGCTAGCATCCGCAGCCTGATCATGTACAGCTGATGAACTGTGAGCTGTCCTCCTGAGCAAAATGTGATGGATGAGCTACTAACGTGTCCGATTTGCCATTTTTAATACAATGACACATCTGATTGTATTATATGATGTAACAGAGGTGGCACTAATGTGTGCCACTGAAGGGCAGATTTGTACTCATTACAAACTTATAAGGACACTTAGTTTTACAAACATGAACCTCCAAGACAGCCAAACACAATCTGGGAAAAATTGGAATTGACAAATAAGGCTGGTAATGTGGGCCCAAGTATGCTCACCTGCCATACAGTCCAGCTTTGTGTCCTTAATGGTTGCCCACTTCCACGGCTCCTGATGCAGCCCACCCAAAAAGACACACCCCCTCTGCACACAGCCATTCAGGTCAGAGTGCTGGGGAACCTCACAAAGTCATACTATCAGCAGACTGGCATAATTAACCAAATGAGCGGTGAGGATTATTTTTCCATCCAGAGGCACAGCCTCATTCCATTCTCTGCAATTCACTGAAACCTTTCAGGGAGAAAAATAATACGTTAGCCCTACTGCTGCCATGCAACCCAAAGCAGGAAATATCTGAGATCTTTAAATTAATAACCATAAAACACAGGGAGTTTAAATTAAAATCAAACTGAAAAGCCCACAGAATTTATTTTGGGTATTTTGGCAGAAAACCAACAGAGAACGTGACTTCTGCAGTTCTGAGAGGTAGCAGCAGCATATTTGTTCAAAGAAAGAAAACACTGTTATCTTGTTTACACATTATCAGGGCTATCACGATAATAAAATGATAGTTGACAAATTATTGCCATAAAAAAAATAAAAAACAACTCAATGACATAACTTTCTAACTTTGTTCAGTGTGGGCAACTTTTAAAGGACAAGTTTAATTATATGAGCAGGTGTCACAGCAAGCACAGAACTTCCTCACAATGTTTAATCAATGTTACAAGAAAGCAGACAACACTGTTACAATGTCATCATGCTTGTTATGGTCCTGCTTTCTGTCCGTCAATACTCAGTAGCTACGAACTGATGAAAGATGCAGCTCAAGCTCAAATAAACAAACATGTTACACCCTAATGCTTCATTAACACCAACACTTAGAGCATCTGTCTCTTATGTAAATTCTGCGTTTATTTGAATCAACATTACTGATTAAAATTTTATCCAATTTAATTGTGATGACTGTAGTTAAATGTTAAAAAATCATAATTTATACACGTTATAAAGCTGTTACTCTTTTATAGTGTTAAACTTTAGCTGTTGCATTACAGCATACTTATTGCACTGTTTACTGTACCATTACACTCGGTTGTAATTACTGCCATATATATCTGTATACTAGAACGCAACAGTCATTTCTTCTGTATATAATGTTCCATCTGTATTTTTTATATTTCTCAGTATCTACAGCAATATTAAAATATACAGTGTATTTAAACAAATCTCTACACTTACACTTGTACATTTACATATGTATATTGTATATTTATTACTAGTATATGAAGACAGTTATCACTTCTTGCTACTATTTGCACTTCTGGTATTTAACTATTTCATTGCCTTACACTTACACTATGCAATGACAAAGATGAATCAATGCAAACATAAGAAACAGACGTTCCACCTTAAAAGGTTATAGTAACTAATGGTCGATTTAAAGTGGAACTGTAAATTGGAGTAATAAGCTAACCTAAGTTTTGTGAACACAATTCAATATGAAGAGTTATTTTGTCACTAACAAACTTCTATGAGGTTAGCCTTTTAAGGAGATTCTAAGTTAAGCTAAGAAATGTTAAGAGTGAAGTTATTTACACTGGGGAGCTGTGCTCAGGTCTCTGTAAGGAAACCCGGCAGATTAAAACACTGTTTATGTTCTCTGACCCGCAGTCTTCTGTTAGCTACATTCCGGCTAGCGACTAACTAGCACAGCTATGTTTCAGAGACAGCAACTCCAAACCTGTTCAGCCGAGGAGTGAGAGTAAGGACTGTGGTACTGTGTGGGGCTGGTACTCTCCGTTCTGACCCAGTGAATGCACCCTGCAGTCTTAATACCTCAGCGTGTTGATGTTAAAGTCTCACTGCGTCTTGCTAACGTCTCACTCCCTTATTATGTCCTTCACCGCGCCGCCACTGCGCATGCGCTCTGTAGCCCGGGACATTCTAGAACAGTGCCCGTCAGTACTTCAAAATAAAAGCCTTATTTCCCATTCACCAGGCTTTCAGTTCTGTCAGTATGTTCTATGTTACTGCATAAATGTGATCGTACAGTTAATCAGATTGTCGCACACGTCCTAAAATTAAAAACAGAGAAGGAAGTAAACAAATGAGACAAACATATTAGACTTCTTCATCTATTTTTGATCAAAGTATTGCATGTCTCTGAGTGGCAAAAAAGAGTAGCAGATCATTTTAAGATGAATTTTATTATCATCTGGCATGGTGATCTAGCTAAGTCTGATCTTCACAACACATTTGTGGAAGTGTTACAAAACCATTTCTAAAGGATTTGGACTCCACCAATCCACAGTCAGACAAATTGTGTACAAATGGAAAAAAATCAAGACCATTATCCTCCCCAGGAGTGGTCAACCAGCAAAGACTAATAGCCTCTGAGGTCACACAGCAACTTAATGAGTCCACCATCAGGAGAAACACTGAATGACAATGGTGTGCATGGCAGGGTTGCAGGGAGAAACCTGCTGCTCACCAAAAAGAGCATTGCTGCCAGTATGCAGTTTGCTAAAGATCACATAAACAAGCAAGAAGGCTACTGTAACAATGTTTCTTTTTCTTTTTTTCTTTTTGGACAGATGATACCTAATAGATCTTTTTTATTTTTATGAGAAGCATTATGTTTGGAGAAAGGAAAACACTGCATTATAGCATAAAAACTTCATTTCATCTGTGAAACACGATGGTGGTAGTATCATGATTTGGTCTGAGAAGCATTTGCTAAAAACAGTATTGAAGAAATTTTTCCATTTTTATTTTTTTTAATTTTTTGCAGAAATATACAAAAATTGTAAAGTATTCACAAACTTTCAAGCACCATGTAGATAGATAATTGGGCGGATGAATGGATGGACGGATAGATAGATAGATAGATAGATAGATAGATAGATAGATAGATAGATAGATAGATAGATAGATAGATAGATAGATAGATAGATAGATAGAAAGAACAGATGAGACTGTAATACTTGTAATACTTATATTCACCTGCGTGGCGGAGTGGCGCTGTAGCTTCTCTAACTACCGGCACTTTAAACTCTATTGTGCTGTATTGCAGCGCTGTTGAGGCCGCATGCTCTACTGTTACATCTGCGTATCCAGTTAACTCAGCTTTTCTGTGTCTCAGCTGTTAAAAGTGTTCAAAATGCCAAAGAAATCTAAAGATGTGGCGGAGTGGGAGGGCGATGACGAGCCCCAGACAGGTAATCTATAGTTATATGCAGTAAAGCTGTAAGGTTAGCACTAGCTTAGCTTTATTAGTTAAAACGGCAGTCTTAGCTAAATGAGCTAGCGTAACTGTCAGATGGACAGTCCACATTCGTGTATATATTATGTCATATAACCCACACAGCTCCCAAGTTCATATACATAATGAACAGACATTAAATTATTGTTTGAAGCCATTTTAACCTGAACTGGTCTTTATTTGCACACCTTATGCTCAGCAAAAAAAAATATTTCCCAACCTGGCTTAACATCTGCTCACCAGTGCTTTCAATATATGTTTATTATTCTTTATTAGTGTCTGTCTCACATATACTTTTCTGCTGTGTAAAGGCTTTGTATCTGTGTGCTTTGTCAGCGTGTCATTTGTTGATGTGGAGGGAGTGTGTAAGCTTTCCCAGATTACTGTGTTCCCCAGTTCTACATAATATACTCTCCCAGGTTCCTGTGTTCTCAATTTCTACATAATGTGCTCTCTCGGGGCCCTGTGTTCCCCAGTTCTACATATGTGCGCTCCCAGGGTCCTGTGATGACCAGTTATACAAAAAGTGCTCTCTGGGTGCAATGTTCCCCAGTTTTTGACTGTAGCGGTGGGTTTAGTTTGTAGTCATCCAGTAGGAGGATAAATATTTAACAGAGTATTGTACTGGTGAACGGACCATCAGCTTGAATGTTGTTACTTCACCCTTTCAAAAATGTCTTTCAGACAAACCTGTCAAGAAAGGAAAGAAGGATAAGAAGGGGAAGAAGAGCGTAAGTTGAGGCAACAATTTGGTGCTGCATGATCTGTTAATGGGACTTGTACACAGTGCAATAATGACAGATTAGTTGTCCATTATTCCTAAAAGTGTAATATTTAAAGGAAAAATTAATCTAATATACACAATTTACTCCTTTATGATGATCACTATTTAATCTGACTGCAGTTTCATTTATTAGATTTCACTATCATATTAAACTGAGATTTTTGTTCATTAATTCGTTTTAAGAACTTAAATATAACTAAAAGAAAAGACACATGATTGGTTAAAATGATCTTTGTACTATAAACTAACACCTTTTAAGAAGCAATGTGTTTATTTCTTGTCTAGCTAGATGCTGATGTGATGTAGCATATGTAGAGGATAGCAGCTTAGAGCTTTGACAGATGCTTCAAATAAAAAATGAGACAAATTGTTAATCACTAATATTTATATGGCGGTTATGTAAGCTAAAATTCTGTGATCTCTATAACTGGTTGGTGGTCTGACCTTTTAATTGCACTGTTGATTAGTTCCAGTAACATGCTCCTGTATTCTGTACACTTTTCATTTTAACAATGAGGCATTATTAAGTGTTGCTGGTTTGTTTCTGTAGTTTTTTGATGAGTTGGCTGCTGACAGTAAAGTAGAGAAGACTGAGGAACCAGCAGTAAAAGACACACAAGGAAAGCAGGTAATATTTGTTATATCTAATTTTTAATCATTATCAACATGGAATGTTAGTAGTAATACTGCAAATTGTGTCATGTATGCTAGTAATGTATGGAATTGTCTTTCAGGGGTGGCTACAATGTAAATATATTTTTTATTATATTTTTATTATATATTTATATATAGTTGAGTTTATAGACTTAAATACAGCTGTTTACTCGCCTTCACATGTTTAGCACATATGTCTTGACTAGCATTACCTCTATCATGTTTATTTCACTTGTTTGAATGGTGGTCATTGAGGTTGTTTATGGAATTATATCCCCTTTTCCCATGTTGCCTTGCACACTTCATGTATAGAGTAAACATTATTGAAGCCTATAAGCTTACTGTCAACAACATTTGGGAGACACCAGAACAGCTAAAAGCAGTGACCCTGTTCTCCCTCACCCTTCTATCATAGAATATTAATTATCTGGAGCAGCAGCTTTTGTAGTTTTTATCATAATATGCAAACAAACCAGAAATATATTCAGAAAGAATATAACTGCTGTATTTTGATTAATTGCTGTACTGCAATTTTTAAATAAGTAGAGCAGAACAAAGTACTAATTTGAAGTGATCTGACATGTTTGTTTACCATAAAAAAAGGAGTACTCAGCATTAATATAATGCTACAGTAAATAAAAAAATATATTCTCAGTATCTGTATAAAACCTAGTGCACACTACACAATTTAACCCAGTTTTTCAGTCGCTGAGTTTTTTTTGTAGATCGCCGACAAAAAAGATGTTGAAAGATGCTCGCCGAGTGTTCGCTGTCGAGTCACAAATATTTGGCATGCTAAATATCTGATGCAGTTGGCGACTGTGAGTCAAGAGCAGTAACTACCTACAAACAGTGGGATCGTGTAGACAGAACCACGCCTGGTTGCCTTTATCCATCTTCTCATCTATATTCTTTCCTCTTTCTTCTTTATTTTGCTGCTGCAAATCAGCACAGTAACAACTTGTATCGCTTGTTTCTTCATGTCCATTTTGGAAAATAGCGCATCTCCTGCATGGCGTCACTAGTTCTTGCGTGTGTTTAGTTTTAATTTTGTGATAAAACGTGTGTTTAGAGAGCAGCCAGGTTAGTCATGTATTTCGTGACCCCGCATCGTTGACCAGTCATGTAGCGTGAAAGCCACAACAACTGAAAGACTCGCGATTACAGCTCAACCAGTTGTCATTTGAACGGCACAATCACCAAACGATTGAAGAAAGTCGTGAAGTGTGAACCAGGCATGAATTGTATAAATATTCTCAGTGTTGTCTGATTGTGTTTACTTAAGTGTATAAAAATGTTAATCCATGCAAATTTATGCGCTAGCCTCAAAAGAAAAAGAAAGACAGACGGAAAGGAAAAGGTAGAGAAGAGGATGAGGAAGATGAAGTCATGCAGAGGCTCAAGAAGCTGTCTGTGCAGCCCAGTGATGAAGAGGAGGAAGAGGGTAATGTCAACTTGAGTCTCTGAATTTTTTTTTTTTTTTTTTTAAATGTATGCAGTGCAAGCTTTGTTGTTTTAGAATCCCACTTAAACTTAGCATTCTTATTTTTTTATTATTAATAACTGTATGAATAACTAATATAACATACTACTCCACAGTGACGGCTCCTGTCAAGTCTGGAAAGAGAAACAAGGTGATTATTAATTTCTTTTTTTATGCTTAGCCTAAAACATTACTGAGACATAAGTGGTTTAACTGCTTTTAATGCGACTAATACAAGTGCTATAACTGCTGTTTTGAGACACTTCTGTCTGCTTTAGCCTGTTCTGTATTAACTCTTTTAGGGTGGCAACATATTTGCTGCTCTTAGTCAGGGTCAGAGTGATGAAGATGAAGAGGAGGATGCTGAGTGTGGTGGTGGTGATGATGATGATGAGGAGGAGGAGGATGATAAACCTAAGAGTAGGAAAAACTCTAAGGTGAGTGGATAACACTGTGTAATGGTGCTTAATCTCCAGGTTTATAGCATTCTGTGAAAATGAAGAATGAAAACCTCGAGTGAACAGCGTTAAGACCACAATCAAGAGAATGAACTCTGAGATCATAGCTCTGTTTGGTAATGGATGCTTCTGAAAATGTGTAGAAATTAACTTATGGATGGTGATGAGTGAGAGTAACACACTTGCTGAAGTGCTTACCTGCATCCTTCTTATTTGCACAGTGATGGTCGGTCCCACTTTTAAACTCATTTGTGTGACTGATCCTTGCTTTGTAATGTCTCATGAATTCTATAACCTTCCCCTTTCCAATATATTTCCCACCAGTGTGCCTCTCAAACTTTCATTTTCTCCCCCATTCATAGCATTCCCTATGACTTATAAACTATGGGTGAATGTCATACTCGTACTGCTAAACTCTGAATAGAAGGCATTGGTTCACATTGGATGATTGATGATATAATTTGGCATTCTTTGTGAGATTTGTCCTGCCAATATGATAGATTTCGTACAGGTGCACCAAGATCTTGCTCGAATTAAGGCAAAACACTACATATGAATAGGAGAGCATTTGTAAACAAAGGAGTCTCTACTAGTTGAAGTATTTTAGAATAATTAAATATATTTAGATGTATAAACAATTCATTGCTTTTAATCAAGACTACACCATGGCTGTCTTTTGTAAAATGTTTTCCTTCTATATTATGTCATTTTTTAAAAAAATGTGGCAGTTCATGAAATAACAGGGAGTTGGTAGATAATCAGGTTCTTGGAGTAATTTGGGTGCAATTGCACAGAATAATCACAACACTATTATGCTATTCTATTGACAACAAAAACAGCTATTAAAAGTTAAGACCAACCATATGAAATTGAATTATAATGTAAAAAATATAATTATATAATGTATATTTATATAAAAAATGTATAAATACATTATAAAAAATAATGCCAGCCTGATTACTCAGTGATGTCTAAGAACACATGCACTACTCATGCATTACACTCTTTGCTATTACAAAGTAAATCTATTTGGATACTCTACAGAGAACAAGGTCTTGAATTATATATATATATATATATACACTGCTCAAAAAATAAAGGGAACACTAAAATAACATCCTAGATCTCAATGAATAAAATATTCCAGTTGAAAATCTTTATTTATTACATGGTGGAATGCGTTGAGAACAAAATAACATAAAAATAATCAATGTAGATCAAATTATGACCCCTTGGAGGTCTGGATTTGGAATCATACTCAAAATCTCATACCACCCTCATGGAGTCTGTTTCTGACAGTTTGAGCAGAAACATGGATATTAGTGGTCTGCTGGAGGTCATTTTGCAGGGCTCTGGCTCTGCTCCTCCTGTTCCTCCTTGCACAAAGGAGGAGGTAGCGGTCCTGCTGCTGGGTTGTTGCCCTCCTACGGCCCCCTCCATGTCTCCTGGTGTACTGGCCTGTCTCCTGGTATCTGCTCCATGCTCTGGACACTGTGCTGACAGACACAGCAAACCTTCTTGCCACAGCTCACATTGATGTGCCATCCTGTATGAGCTGCACTACCTGAGCAACGTCTGTGGGTTGTAGACATCACCTCATGCTACCTCTATGGTGAGAGAACTGACAGAATGCAAAAGTGACCAAAACATCAGCCAGAAAGGATGAGAACAGAGAAAAGGTCTGTGGTCACCACCTGCAGAACCACTCCTGAATAGGGGTTGTCTTGCTAATTGCCTCTCATTTCTACCTGTTGTCTGTTCCATTTGCACAACAGCAGGTAAAATTGATGCACAACCAGTGTTGCTTCCTAACAGGACAGGTTGGTTTCACAGAAGTGTGGTTGACTTGGAGTTACATTGTGTTGTTTACGTGTTCCCTTTATTTTTTGAGCAGTGCATATATATAATAAATCATGATGTGGCAGCAGAGCTTCCAAAATCAGTCTCTTGCCTGTAATGTCTTGCCTTAAGATCACACAATATTTATGATGGTGGAAAAACGTCTACATTTTTGACTTCTTCTCAGTTACCAGTGGTATTGAGAAACAAAATTGCTAAACATTTATGCATGTGTCTGTACGTGTATGTATGTGATTCAGGAGGTTGAGAAAGTTTCCAAAGGAAAGAAAAAAGATAAGGATAAGACTAAGACTAAGAAACCTAAGGTGGGTACATGGGAATGCTTCCTACCCTTGATTTTTCTGACCTGTCCCCTGGTTCTCCTCTCTGTGTTATGAAAATGTCCCACTTTTTGCTCCCATAACCCCTTTTCTTTTACGTTCTTTTTTTCCCTCTATCCTGTGCGATCACTGTCTGTATGCTGATGGAAGACTAGTCAAAGAAGAGCCGTCAAAA
>BRDA01007940.1:244-11082 GCA_036984385.1 Crenuchus spilurus | reverse complement strand
ATAACCAGTAGCCAATTGAATAAGCTCCCTTTTGGGTTTATATGTTTGTAAATCCGGCTCTAAAGGAGTCAGTGTCTCACCAACCATGAACCTCATCGCACGTCCCTGTATTAAATGCAGATCAGCTACTACCACACCGTGAAGCACTCATATTGCAGACATTACACCTCGCTGTTGGACTCGTATCGCTTTTTGAAGTAATTATACACAGCACACATTATAAACACATTCTGATACAAGCTCTGCTCTCGTTTTACGACTCCTTTGTTTACGACAAAGATCGGGCTTAGGTTTGTGTTCAGAAAAGCCGATACCGATCAGTTAAAAAATTCTGTGATCGGCCCGATTCCGATCTTTGAGATCGGATCGGGACATCCCTAATTTCTACTGCTAAATACATATGCATATATTCAGTGTTTTGTTAGCAAGTAGTTATTTAAATGGACTTTAAAACCACATTATTCAAACTTATTGAATTCCTAGTCCAAGATTCTAGATCACATTGTTTTGAAAAATATGACATCAAACAGTGTAAATGCAGAACCTCAGTAAAGATTGAGTGTCTCATTGATTTCTCACTCTCTTTTTTTCTGCCTTTATTTTTCTCAAAATCACATCCTCTCACTCATTCCTGGTGATGTTTTCTCTTTGCTCTGTCTCCCTCTTTCACTTCACTGCCCGGCCCCCATCATTAATACATTGACTGATTTTGGGGGTGGGTGGGTGGTGGTCAGCTGCTGGCTGGGATGATAGCAGAGCCTGCTTTTCTCTCTGAATATACTGTCTTTGCTCTGGACCATTCAAAACGACCCAAAGCGGCCCAGGTGCCAAGTACGGTGAGTCCATCCTCACACATAGCCTCCTCTTCCTGAACCAATTTGCCCCTCTCTAAGCTCCCTCAGACCTGCTGCCTCTATTTCCCTCACCCTTTGTATGCAATGCCTTTGGGGGATTTGGGACTAGAGGATTTCTGTTCAGTTCAGCCAAGTATTGCTTGCAGCCTTCTATCATTTTTTCCAGTTTTCTTACTCAAAGGCATTTCACCCTTAACTCTTGCATCTAATCCAGGGTTGCCCTGAAATACAGTGTGGTGAATTCTTTCCTCTAACATTTGATTTTCCCTTCTCTAACACTTACTTTAAATGTTGTTCACCAATCTATATATTATTCATTAGCCACTGTGGTGAGATTGAACCTTATTGGCAAAAAAATCCAATTCACTTTAATCAGAAATTGCAGCAGAAAGCTCAGTTTTTATTAAAAATAATGCAAGTATAGTGAAATTGTAGTGATCATGACATTTGTGTGTTTATAAAAGGTCATACTGATAGATTTACCTGCTTTTTAGGGTTTAAACACAGGTTGATTATGGTTGTATCTGATTCAGAGTAAGGTACTCTCTCGAAGTTATCTGGAAGTTCACTCGTTTATTTTATTGTATTTTTTTTTTTTTTTGCAACAAGAGTTGTGTGAAGCAGACATCTTCTTCGTGAGCTCACAATCTGACATACCTTCTGCAGTTTTGATTTGGCTGTCCTGTCTGACCTCTGCAACTGGTGCTGATAATTTTTATATATATATATATATATATATATATATATATATATAAGTAGTTTCAATGACTGATGTACAAGACTTCATGTAACAAAGTGCCTACAACATGAACAGTTGTAGCAGTTCACAAATACTGTAAGGATATAAACAAGTTGTGTAACTCCTCTCTATGCTGTCATCAATTTCTGAATTAGGGCACTTGCTATGGTTAACTATAGTTAGTGCTATAAAAAGAATAAAAAAATAGGCTAAGTTGATGAGCTTTCTACTTAGTCAATCAGATGTTTGTCCCTCTTTTACATGAAGGAAAACTGCACCAAGTTTTTGAAATAATGTTGAACTTTCACACAAATATGAAATTGAGTGCATATTAAATGTATGTGTTTTGACAAAAAAGTGATGAAAGGGATTCTTGCCAAGATCATGTGAAACGGCTCACAACAACTTCTGTGAAAGAATGCATTTGTTGGCAGCATGGATAGGTCAATTAGGTGAAGAGTTGAATCAGGTGTGATTGATGAGGGAAAACATTAAACTGTGCTGGACACCATCCCTCCAAAACTTACTGTGTCCATAAACCATAAACACACTAATATACGTACAATACTAAAGAAACACTTAGCAATGCACTCCTCTGATACACTGTTTTGGTGTCATCAATACTGACTTTGTTATATGGGTCAGATATTGCCCAGACATTACCAATCCACATTTGAAGCCAATTCTAAATGATGGTCACTGTAAACAGGAAGTGTCACCCATGAATGCTGTAAATGTCAGTTTGCTCATTTTAAATTTGCAATTTGTTTCTATTATTGGAACTGGAAGTCCTATATACATAAAATTAAGTGATTTTCTCCAAGTGCAAAATCTGCCAATTTTCTTGAAAGTGTGTAAAAATAAAACTAAATGCAGATCAGAATTAAAGCCCCATGAGAAGTTAGTGACACTTTGACCAATATGCTTACACACTGAGGAATTTGATCTCCACATTTTAACCCATCCATGCAGTGAATCACATACGTGCACATACAAACACCCTAGTGAACATGCACAGACTACGGGGAATAAGTACATTTGCCCCAAGTGGTGTGCAGCATCCAAGGAGCAGTTGGTAGTAAGGTGCCTTGCTTGATGGTTCAGTGGATAGAACCAGCCACCTTCTGCTCTCAACTCTGGTTCCTTAATCACAAGACCTAATCTATGCATCAGTACTTTTTTAATTATGCTGTGCTTTCACCAGAAAATTACAATTGCATGCATTTGTTGTTGGCTTATTTGAGCCTAAAAGATTAAATGTGAGTTTGAGATTTTAATGATTTTGAAATAATGTGATTGCTAAGATGCCTAGTGAACAGTTGAACTTTGTAACCCTAAAATAATTTAAGAATAAGGTTAAAATATGAAATACTTCCCCATTATCATTTGAAACATATAACACCAAAAACTGCAATTACATTTTAAACTGTAACAGCATTTTAAATGAGGTAAACAGATTTTGAATTTAAGAAAAAAAAAATACTATAGATGGAACATACAGAATGTGTGTATCCTACGTGTTGCTCATGGTGGTGGTCTCTTTCGACATACTGTTTAATATGGTGGTAATGTAGTTTTGGACACAGCCTATAGTTGGGCATCTCTGATCTTGTAATTTGTAGTATCTTAAAATTTTAATTATACTTAATTGCTAGATGCTTGCATGCTCCCTGCAGTTTGTCTCATGACTATCTTTTCAGAATTATTCCCTGTTGACTTTTCAAGGAATTGATATAGAAACAATATTCTGTGTGCTTGAGTTAATGTCAGCTTTACTCGTTTTCTAGTGCAGTGGTACCTTGAGATATGAGTTTAATTCATTCTGTAACAGAGCTCGTCAACAGTCAACTCGTATATCAAACAAATTTCTCCCATTTAAAATAGATTTAATCCATTCCAGCCCTGTGAAACATCCCCAAACCATCCTAAATTGACAAAAAGACATGTTTTGAATTAAGAAACACACACATACTTTACCAATGCATAACAAAATATTTCAATTTCAGATTTCAATAATTATTAGTGTAAAATTATTTTTGGGAAATTCTCGCTGTAGCATTTAAAATTTGTGGGGAATTCGATGCGTGCGCTGTGTATTACAGATGTGTAGTGCGCACTTTACAGTAAAATATCTCTTCTCCCATTTCACTTCGGCATCTGACTGCTGCTAAGAAATTCAGAAACTGGCTGAAGAATTGGATGCCATGGTTCGTTCTTTGCAGTTGAGTACAAAACAGTTTTCACTCAGAAGTAGCACAAGTCTCCATATCTATTTTCAGGGCCGGCGTGCGCATATGTGGATCACAGGTCTGCATGCAATAATATTAACAGTATTTAACGTAATTACTATATGTATGTTATTAAAATTAAATAGGTTTAAGAGTTTAAACAATTTTTACTAATGATTTTTTTCAAAAAGTATGCAAAAAGGAGTACAGCACACAAGATTGGACTTGATTCTGAGTGTAACACGTGAGAGAGAATGAGATGCAGGTGTTGTGCTGCCCATACTGGACGTTTGTGCCAGTACCCGAACTAGCAGCAGCCACTCGTATCTTGAAATTTCGCTCAGATCTCGAACAAAAATACGGACGGAGTCGCAGCTCGTATCTTAAAAAATTTGTATGTTGGTCTGCTCGTATCCCAAGGTACCACTGTATTAGCTGTTACAATATTTAGTTTTCTTTGTTCTTATACTGATTGTTTATTCAAATTGCCTCAGTGAGCTCTAAAATGTTTATAGGAATAGGAATCCCCCGTTTTATTATTTTTGTGGTCATGAAAACCAGCAGATGTATGTTATCGTATATTACATCCACCTGTTGCAGCTTGTTTAGCCCATTCATAAAATAATTACCATTCTTGGTACATACAGTTGGGTCCATAGAGCATATTGAAATTTTGGAATTTATTTCTAATTAAATATGTAGATATATTATAAGAAAGGTTATATAATAAAAAATGAGTGACAAATTTAGGAAAAGTAATGTAAAGACAAAAATAATTTAAGAAATATAATATTCACTCTTTATATATAAGTAGATATGTGACTTTGATTGTCTTCACTCCCATTTTTATTCTAATAATTTCTAATGAAAAACTGCTGTAGAAAACGTGATAATAGAAGCATAATAATAACTGAGCGATGGAAGTAAGGGAGAGCCCACTCTTTCACCACATTGCTACAAACATAGAAATTTGACGTTTTTCTTTATCCCATCATTGCATTGAAAACACACACTTCCAATTCAATCCCCCAAATAAAGTAATAACTTATAACTTTACATCTTGCTTTAAATTGAGTCTTTAGAGTAGCAGAGTCTTTGGTTAATACTGGCATATGTCTGCGTTACAGAACAGTTACTCAACTCCTATATAATATTGCTGATTTTGAAACCTACTGATAGTCTGTTTCACCTGAAGTTGGGTTAAAACCTATGGAATGTCAGTAACAACCCTTAATTTGCTTCAACTGTGTATTGTTTCTATATAAACATCACACAGGGATGTGTTCTAGGTGTGTTGCAACCATGGTAAAGCCTAAGGATCCATCACAGAAGTTGAAAGAGGAGAATTCTTTGTTTCACCTATATGGCACTGGATATAAGATGTCCAAACCCTCAAACATTCCTAGTCATGTCATTAGAATAATTGCATGGAAGTTTAAAACACACACAACTTCAAATATGCCTGGCCATGAGGAAAAGCCCATCATTTTGTCAGGACTCCATATCATCACTGCAATGAAGATAAATCATTGTGTTACTCCAAAAGACTTGCAGGATGTCCTAATGAAGGTTATGTGTAATGTGTTAATGTCAGTCATAATGTCAAATCATCATGTAATAACCAAGAACTTCATTGTCAAACTCCATAATACATGCCATTCAAGACCAAGAAATCTTGACTGTTTGGCATCAAGGATTCACAGTAATACCAAGCCATGTTGAGGGGGAATGTTATGTGCCTTCTGTGGTGAAACTGAATGTTGATGATGATTGAACTCTTCAGTAAGATAATGGGGACACGCCCTGTAATGTTCTGGACTGGCCATTGCAGTATCCAGATTTAAAGATTACATATTATATCACCTTTTCACAAGTTAACAAGTAAACCAATTTCAGTGGTAGTAATCGGATAAGCCTGTTTAATGGGAGTTTAACACCTCTTTCATGAATGACTGGTCTTAGTGTCTATTTTTATTTCACTGCTCACCACAGCCCCTTTTGGCACAGAGGAAGGGCCGAGGTAAAACTCGTGGACAGTTGGCAGAAAGGCCAGCAGCACAAAAAGTTGAGAAACCTCTCTTCCTCCCACTGAATCTGAGGGTTCGCTTGAAGAACTCCGTGAATATGTAGGCACTCCAGATATACGGATAAAAACTCAGCAGCTTGTCGGTACTTGGCAAAATCGCTTATTAGAAGTTATCGAGGCAAAAGGATGCTAGTATTAAGTACTATGGTTTGGGGGTTCAAAAATAAGGCATATGGACATTTGTCAAGAGAAGCAGTTGCCCTGGGGAGCAGTCAGGGGAACTTCAGCTGTGGTTCAAGAGATTGAACTGGTAACTTGTGGTCTCAAGTCCCTTCTCTAACATTTTTCTTTCTCTTGTCATTAATTTCTATCGAATGTCCCTTTTGTGTTGGCTAAATATCTAATAACCGTGTACAGCAGTAGATGATTTTATGAGTTTGATGTGTAGATGCTTGGAGTGATAAAGTAGCAAACTAAACACGCCAGTGAGGCTTTATCTCTGTTCACATGTATTTGTGCTGTGATTTGGGTGTTTTTTTTCCTCCACATATTCTGTTATTTTTGCATGAATTTTCATTGTATATTGTAGTATATTGTGCAGACTGTATTCAGATATTCTCTATATGTTTTCATATTAAAAT
The DNA here is from genome assembly GCA_036984385.1 of Crenuchus spilurus. Classification (NCBI taxonomy): domain Eukaryota; kingdom Metazoa; phylum Chordata; class Actinopteri; order Characiformes; family Crenuchidae; genus Crenuchus; species Crenuchus spilurus. Next base: position 4,594 of record BRDA01007940.1, on the reverse strand, counting down.
ATCTGGGTTTTCTGTGGCCATTATTGTAAAGTAATAATTTGCAAAATGCTGTCAGAGTTCAGACCCAGGCTTTTTCAGAGTTGTTCTGTCTACACAAGTTTACCTTAAGTCCTGTCTTTTCAAAACTGCATTTTAGCACTGGACTCTACAATTCACACCGCACTGTTGTGAACGTTAACAAGCACAATGACGTTTTCTGTTTCCATTAACACACAATGGCTTTTTCTTTTAACTGCAACTCTGCATCAAGATTTAGAGAACTAATGACTGTAAAGAATAACAATAACTAACGACTGTAAAACCGTATTCTACAGTTTGAGAAATATTCTAGTATTTTCATGGAAATGCCTGGGCTGTTTGACTGTTGAGATCTATTGTTTGCGGTCATAGCCTCACAGCCTCCAGTTCTAAACTTTAAATAAAAAAATTTGGTTCCAAAAATAGTTTGACTGAATCACATCTACCTGAAAATTTGTATAAATATGGCTTATGAGTGAACTATTCCATTATTACAGGTGCTGGCTTGCTATGTTGTCATATGGCTTAGTCATACTCCTTTAATGTGGGGTCTCTGCTCTAACCTACAATGAACCTTTTAAAATGGAACATAAATGGCCTGTGTATACTCTTGCCATGCATAACATTACATAACTACACAGTAGACAATGGAACTGGTTTAGTAGTTTTTTTTAACCCCCTCTTTATGCAATAAAGAATGTGTGCTATTTAACCCAGTATTCCTTTCTAAATTGGGGTAGCCAATTTAGGCACTTTCATTCCTGAAGGGGTAGCCAGAGGCACTTTCATTGCTCGTAGCAATACTAATATTGCCCCTAGAGTAATCAGGGTGCAGCCAGTTGAATTAGCAGTATACTAACAGGATCCATTGTTGAATTTTGAGACACTTTTTATATATATTTTTTCCTCTGTTCCTTTTCAGACAATTGGTAAGGGGGTGGGTAGCTCTCCAAGAGGCAGCATGAATGGAGATGGAGCCATCTCTCCTTTGGCATGTACCACATTTTTGACACCACACAATGACTCATGACACCATAAATCTAAGTAATATTTATTGTACATAGCTATATGAGATTTTATCTAAATCACAGTTACAGCTTCAGACTTCAAAGCACTATTTTAATACACAGTCATATTCATATTGTATTAATTGTTTGAATATATGAGATATTCTAGTAGATGAACCTCTATCTAAGCATTCTTTCTCATTTTTAGAGGGAAGAGCCACAGTCTATTGTGCAGAAGCTACAGCAGAGGGTGTCCTCAGTTGAGTCTCTCTTCAGGGTTTCAGGGCGTGCTGAGGGTCTTTTTCAGTCTGGATCCAGGGAAAGTCTGGTCCGCAGCCCGTCCCGAGACTCCCTCAACCCAGTGGGGGACACTGAGGTCTCTCCTGCATATGACCCTCCCTCTGACCTTGAAAGTGAGACAGAAGATACACTTGGAAATGAGGACACCCTTTCTAAAGAGCAGCTGTTGCATCGACTGCATAGGGTGGAAAAGAGCCTGGCAAACTACCGAGGGAAATATTCAGAGGTTGTTCAGAGGCTATTAAAACATATTTAAAAATGCACAAACCACCCTATGTAGAAAAACATAAGAAATACAAGTGTCAATCAGTCTCTGATTTTACTGAATGTGAGGACAGGCAGACAAATATAATTAATTTCAGTTCATTTCAAATTTATTTACATGGCACTTTTTACGATGGGTATTGTCAGAAAGCAGCTGTACAGAGCATCAGCTTTACAGAAATGAAAGTAAATCTGGGTCCAATGACCAAGCCAGGGACATCAGTAGCAAGGAAAACTCATTAAGAGCAAGAAGTAGAAATAAATAAAATAGCTCAACCTGTTCAACCATATCCAGATTGAAAGTGCATGATTAAGTAAAAGTGTGACTTGTTCTGTCTTGTTTGAAACTCCTGTTGCATTTTTTAATCCGCAGTTTTTGGTCAACTTGAATTCCCTCCATTTTCAGTGGAAGGATTTTTTCAAATCAACTGCGTTTTATTTCTTCCTGTTAGCCAGAACATCAATGAGGCTGCAATATCGCAATATACCTTTGCTACAAGGTGCAGTTGCTGTGAACTGTAGTAATTTTAGGGCTTTTAAAAATAGGTTAAACTAGGTAACCTAGTTAATGCCTACATATCCATAATCTTTATATTGTTCCAGGAGACTACATGGAGACACTTCTTAACGTTCCATTTAAGTTTTTCATTAGAACCTGCCCTTGATTTCAATGATGCACTTGATCATTCCAAGTCCTTGTTACAATCACCAAGCTTTTGATGAGCTTTATGCATGTGCATATCTGACTTATATGCCGCACTAATTCTGCATCATAGATGTTCTAGAGTACAACTTTACAAAATGGAATTCATGTAATTTATTTAATTCCATTTTCTTCATCACCAGCTTGTCACAGCGTACAGGACAGCTCAGAGGGATAAAGAGAAAACACAGGTAATTTTCACAGACACAAAAATCTGGACTTGAGATGCTGTGTTGTTAGTGTATAGTACTGTTTAAAGGATTTGGGTCACTCGGATATACTCCGGTAACATTTTTATTTCAGAAGAAAATTTTTTTTTTCAAGAGTTTTTTTATTAGGCTTTTTCAAGAGTATCCACCAATGCTGCTGCTGCAGCTACTTGGTCTTGCTGTTTCAGATCCTCAAGATATAAGAGTGAGGTAGGGCAGTGTCATTTTTCTGATCAACTTTGGTGTTCTGCCACACGTTTTTTTAAAAGTAACATAGGCTTTAGTATATCTCTTTACTTTCTTCTTGAATTTTACCTGAATATATTTTGCGCGTGACATCGTGGCACATAGGAACATTGTGGGTACACTGATACGTGTTTTAAGTCCATAAATAACCTCAGTAAACACTCTGCACAAAAATATCAGATAATTTTCCATAAACAATTAATCACAAGAATGCTGAAGTTGTGGAAGTATTTGTCAATTAGACTTTGACTGTGTCTTTTTAGAAGAAAAAGGTTTTGTCTAACATTAGTGAAAAGTGCAATAGCTCTGATGCCAACTCAAAGCGCACATCCATGATATTCCTGCATCCAATGATACCTTACACAAAATGTGTGCCAAAGTTCCATTGTAGTGTAAACAGCTGTAATAAAACCTAGAAACTCGGTGTCCACAGCTAGTGGGAGACCCCAAAACAGAGTTTTCCTAAATTACCATAGAAGACTGTCATAAAACCCACAAATGTTACTGCTCCAGATACTCAGTCTTGATATAGACAGAAAGAAAAAAATCATTTTCTTCTGAAATTAAACTGAAAAAGTTGCCCAGAATCTCAGATCAGTTGTTTTGGTCTTAAAGATTTTTTCACCATCACAGGCCATACTCAGCCAGAGTCAAGACAAAGCATTACGGAGAATAGGTGAACTCAGAGAGGTATGCTCACACATCCTGTAGGTCATTTTATTTTTGCTGACTTTACAATCATCTTTAAAACTTCAGATGTGTGTATTTGCCAGGAGCTGCAGATGGATCAGCAAGCCAAGAAGCATCTGCAGGAGGAATTTGATGCTGCTCTAGAAGAAAAAGACCAGATGATCACTGTGTTGCAGTCTCAGGTATTTGTTTGTGCAGCTTTTTCAGGCTGTAAATCAGTGCTAAATCTCCTAATATACATTGTCTAGCATTCTAGTTTTTGTTAACTTTTATAGTCATCATGCTGTGTTCTAAACCATATTGTCCAATCTGTGAAACCTTCGTTAAGACCTAGGTGTTATTTGAGTGGCTTGAGAGAGGCTTTTTTATGGAAATTATTTGAAGTACATACATAACTATTGATCGGTAGTGCTTATGTGCAACATTAGCAATAGGTGTCTTGAGTTCTAGTGTTAGTAATGCTAGTAATATTAGTAATGTTAGTAATGCTAGTCTTTCAATTCCAGTTATAAACTAAAGAACAATATTTGGGCTGAATCTCATCAATTCTGTCTGATCAATTGCATTTAGAGAAATTGGAGCATTGCACAAACTGTAATGTTCCTGTATGCAGGCCTGACATTTTGAATCAAATCTGAATGTGCCAGAGTTCAACTTAAACTATGGTATTGGGTTTTGGATTCTGATTTTTTTTCTTCTCCAAACTCAGCTAATTAAACTTGGCTCCAAACCAACCAGACACTAAATACAATCCGCATTCAGAATTGTCACCCGTTATGTGATCATGTAGCAAATATGACATCAACAATCAGTTAATTGATTGGCCTAATTATCACCTAATCATATGTCAGTTGAGCATCTGTTTATCAGTGAATGACAACAATACAAAAGCTTGTATTCTAGATATATATAT
>BRDA01007939.1:0-10518 GCA_036984385.1 Crenuchus spilurus | reverse complement strand
GAGCAGGCTCCCTCTTATCTGCACTCGCTCCTAAAAGCTTATGTCCCTGCCCGGTCGCTGCGCTCCTCCACTGAACGTTGCCTTGCTTTGCCTAATATTCACACAAAGCAATCCAGACTGTTCTCCTCAGTAGTTCCCAGATGGTGGAACAAGCTGCCTACCACCACTAGAGCAGAGGCGTCCCTCACTGGGTTCCTGCTCTAGTGATCCCAAATACTCCCCATGAGTACTGATATGCACTCAGCATTCGATATCGAAATGTTAATTCTAGTATACTAGTACTAGTAAATACTTGTACAACTCTAGTATTTTTCGCATTTGTACTTTCCCACTATTGTAAGTCGCTTTGGATAAAAGCGTCCGCTAAATGCAATGTAATGAGTTGAACCAGAGACTTTGAGCTAGCAGGTGTAAATATGAATAGTGCGAAATTTGAATGATTCTAGGCCTGATTAGCGTGTTTGGCGAGCTTTTTTGCATTAAAAAAAAAAAAAAAGGTCAGGTGCTTTTTAGAGGGTCGGGCGGGGATGATCACCAATTGTTTTTTTTACTTGGCCTAATTAAATTTTTTTACCATTTGTTTAATATATTTGGATTGCATGAGACAGTTTTTGTAATATTTTGGTTTAAACTAGATAAATGAATGTTTCTTATGTGTTAATTCATAGTGTAGTAGTGTCAGTATAAAGGATTACTGTCTCTAAGAAAAACGCTGCTGTGTTTTAATGAGTTTGCATGGAGTCTAAGGCTGTGGAAGACCGTAGCCAGCATTTTCTTTTGATAACCCTTCCCTTCATTGTTTACATTTGCATCACAATCCCGCAAGAAGAAGTAAAATTGCAAGAGGAAAGTAAAAATATTGTAGTGTCGGCTTAACCAAGGCCACAAAGCGTCAGTGACATCACTTCCCAGTTTCTGATGGAAGGTGAGTTCGAAGCTGTTACGGTGTTCTCTGCAGCTGCTCAAAGCCGGTGATATCATCTGGGTTGAGCTCGAGTCTGCGGTGGTGTTGTCTTTGTGCTTGAGCTGCCTTTTTACAGCTTGCATGTGTCTTTTAAAGAGAGGCTTAAAGTCCTGCCTTCAGGATTCAGATTGACTCTGGTGGTTGTCTCTGCATTCCATGGGCGTTTCATATCGTATCACGCCGATGTGGGTGCATCGGACTTTAGTCTTAAGATTTGATATAACCCTTTTTGTATCAAACCTATTGTACATAGAAGTTTAATCCCTTGAGGAAATTGGTTGCTTAGCACTGTATCATGCTGGCAACAGGATATTAACACACAACCAATTTCTTGATAAATAAAAACAAGGTAACATTTAACTTGTTAGTATATAACATCATCAAAGTAAACCCATCGTCTTGATTATGGTCTCAGTTGATGAAAAAGAAGTTACATTTACTTGTTAACATACATGCATTATTAACAACAAATGTGAAAGTATTAATTTGCTACCATATTACTAACTACTAGAGACAAAACCATGTTTACATACATAGGTTCAGTGGTGCATATGAGTACTGTGGATTTATAGACATCAGACATAGAACTCATATTGTTTAGATAAACACTCAATTTAGAGTGTGTTAGGGGAATGTTGGGACTTTAGCCGACCAAGAGGCAGGGGCGGATTTAACCAACACGCAAACCACGCAATTGCTTGGGGCCTCGGAGATCAAGGGGCCCCCTGCTGGCCAAAAGAGGTTGGAAAAAAAGACCGTTTTGGTTCTCTGCTGATTTTTCATATCAAAAACAGCGTTGCGCTATATTAAAAAAAGACTGGTTTAGCACTAGGACCCAGCAAAAAACAGCCACTTAGTAAGACGCCTATTTCTCTTTAGACCGCTCACAAGCTCATAGGCTCTGTTGTTGCTAACGTGTGATTGGCCGTCCCAGTGGTCACTCTGTCAGCGTCTGGACTTTCAAACCATCCATCCATTATCACACCTGCTTAATCCTAATCAGGGTGGCAGTTTTGATTTTGCCTGTAGTCCGTGTTCACCTGCTTTTCTCTATTTCTCTCTCTCTCTCTCTCTCTCTCTCTGTGTGTGTGTGTGTGTGTGTGTGTGTGTGCGTGCGTGCGTGCGTGTGCGCGTGCGTGCATGCGTGCATGCGTCTATCAGTCTGTGATAAACCATCCATTTACATGCCTTTAAGTTGAACTATTATTAAAATAATTCAGAACTTCTGCTTATTTTTACTGAAAAATGAGATATAATTCTGTGTAAATTAGGTCTATTCACCATACAGTCCATACATAAAATACAGTCCAGTGTAAAATTGGTGTTAATGAATTGGAGTGAAGTTGATTTTCAAAGTGTAACACAGAATTGGGTGATAATTTTATATTTTATTTATATGATTTTAACAGTTTATTAATATTTAATAATTGATATTTAATTAATGATTCATATTATTTTATTTTAATGTATTTCATTGTTAATATTGACTAGTAATTCCTAATAAAATATGAATAATAATGTTTAAGTAATGTTTAAAATGTATGTATAATAATTAATATTTATTAATAATCAATAATAATTAAATTTATGTTTAAGCCTGTACCGCACCATTACCATATAAAAGAATTTGTTTGATCAGGGCCCCCAGACATATCATTGGTTGGGGCCCCAGAACTTCTAAATCCGCCATTGCCAAGAGGGGGAGCTGTTGGTCCAAGTATGGTATTTCCTCGTGTCTGGGTGAATTGTTCAACTGTCCACAGATTTTGATTGAAAGCCTTTAACCTAGTCAAACAAAGTATCAAATGAACTCTCTTTTCAAGTTACATTCTTTTATGTTGGTGGCTTTCAGCTTTGTGTAGAATGCAATGGGTTTATATGGACATTCCGTGCCTCTTCTTCAGATTCCATGTGGCTTGCCAGGAGTCGTGTAGAGATGTAAATTCCTTGGGTTGCGTGACATCTGAAAGTGTCTGGCCCAAGGAGGTCGGCCATCTGACTATTGATTAGAAGTTTCTAGGAGGCCACCAGGTGTGAGTTTCTACGACCAGGAAACTCCCTTTCTGATGCTCTTTACGCCAGAGCCCTAGCTTTGTCTCTATGCAAAAAGGACTCCCTGAGTGGAGTCTGAGAGTTGCCTTATCTGATCCGAGGCGCTGTGAGGGGTAAGCTTGGAGTCAGTTCAAAGGCCGTTTCAGGTTGCCTGGCATGAGGAGTCGCATTTCCATTGCAGTTTTGCGCAAAACTTTATCGATATTCTGTTTTGTCGAAAAAACAATTCGACAAAACAAGTTTTGCAATTGCGGTGTTTACATAAAATGCAAAATATTATTATACAATCACATGTGAATGTTTGTTCTCGCGATGTCATTACAAACATGGCAGCAGTGGATGTAAACATATTTCAGCTTTATACATACTGCTACCACAGCACTAGCGCTCATCATCAGCCATCAGAAGAGACACCAACTTTTTGAGGCTATGGAGTGACAAGCCCTTTATACTTGGGAGCGGCTACGCATGCAGAGTTTTTGGGAAACTGTAGTCGATGATTTTACAGAAGAGCTGTGTATTCAACATTTTAGAATGACACACTCAACTTTTAATGAACTTTGTGATGCTAACTTTTAATGAACTTTGTGATGCTGTGAGATCTCTAGTGGAGCCAGCTGCACATTGTCCAAAGATTCTCCTCGTTATTCCAAATATGCCGCGTCTTCATCCTCTTAATTTCTGTTGTTGTCTTCTTCTTCGTCGTCTTTTTCGCCAATAGAAACGTCCGGTTGTTGATCACGTGACTCCCTTGATGCGAGAAAAGTCAGTTCGAGTGTTTCCATTACACTTTTGCGATATAAACCAATTTTGATACGACTGAAAAACCACCTCAGAGCAAAAGACTTATCAAAAAACGTGAGTTTTTCAGAAATTGTCATGTTTCCATTAAGCAATTTTTTATTTGCAATTCTAATTTGCGATATTTCATGGTCAATGGAAACGTGACTAGGGAAAAGATTTCTTCTGCAGATAGAAGGGGGTATGGGGCCTAGCTCAGTGGGGGTGTGAGACCTGAATTTCTGTAGCATTTCTGGGTGAAATCTCAATTCCGTTCCTCCGTGCACTACAGGTATTAAGCAACCACAAATCTGGGGAACATATTTTCACCTTCCAGGTAAGTGCTACAGAGAACAGGTGAACTATAGGACGCTTGGAACATAATGTCACCAGAATGAGCAAACCTGTTCACTGACATGCAGCAGGACTAGATAAATAACAGTGAAAATTCAACTATTAATGAATCTGTTATCCAGTCTGAATGTGTTAATCCTAATAATAATCCCATAATTCACGTCTCAGTATTATTAAAGTTGACAACACGTGCCTAATATAGCACTATAAATATTCTTCTAGACAGCACGTGAGAAAGAGCTTCTCTGATCCTCAGCTTTAAATAGCAGTGATTATTACTGCTCATTGATAGAACATGTTTATCTCACTCTTCATTCTTAGAGACACTGATATCATTTACAATAAAAGTGCTGACCCTACAGTTAAAAATAACAGTGCTTAAGACTGGATTTTTTGGAACTATCCTTCAGATTAGCTGCAATCTTTAGCAGTTGTTTTAGCCCTGTTGTGATATTTAGACCTTTATTAAGTAGCTATTGTTGGCTTGCACCTAAATTAAGATGTTATTTCACATGAATATGAGTTGTACATGCTTCATTAGAGCCTGATTCATGTTATCTCAGATGCTGAATCACATAAATATTTACAACCTGATACTTAAAGTTAATTATGCACTGGAAAAGATGTCTTCTCATTGGCTGGGAAGTGTCTATTTAAGCAATAATTCATGAGAAGGTGGTGCTATAATGTGAGATATTGGCACTGGTGTAGGCACAAGGCTGCAGGCCGAGTACTCATCAGTACACCAGCCAATATCACACATTATAACACCGCCCTCATGTATTATTGTGATTATACCACAGTTCTGTTATGACTGTTTATTGATACATTTTAAGATAAAAACTATTTGATTGTTAGTAGTTCCTCTCTCACACACCCTGCTGCTAAATCATCATCATCATCAGACTGTGTATCAGTTATAATAGTGGAGAAACATCATTTCCAATAACTATTTATTATACAGACAATAAACACACACATACTGATGTCTCAGATGTTGTTTGCTGGTGTAAACTGTTTCTTATTAAACACCACTCACAGCTGATATGAGGTTCATTCATATATCTGTTAAATTCAGCTCTTACCTCAGTGAAGCTGCTGGTAAATGTGGACTCATGTCATTTGTGTTGATGATACTAAAACTGGCTTCTTTATCTTTGCTCTTTAGCTGAACTGTAAAATGTTTGGTTATTTTGCTGTATTGACTGTTTGTGTTTTCAGTCAAGCACTGTTTACAGGGGGGCGAGGGACGCTGGCATTACTGCTAGTTTACATGTACGTGGCAGAGTAATACTTGGAGAGCTTCAGTTAGTGTCGTTATCCTCAGTATCAGCACTTCTTGAACTTCTCTCAACCTATCAGATTGTGGGGTCGGAACAAACTGGTATAATTAACACTGAATGGTAACCATAGTAAATATTTGCAGCTATTACAATATAGGACAATAACAAATATCAAATTTATAAAAATGTATGATTTTGTGATGTTTAAATGACTCCTCTGTTTTCTTTGTACAAATAACCACATAAATGCCTAAATGTAGCAACTGAGGTACAAACAGGATAACCTTTGAGGTTTCATCATGGAGTTATTTACTGCATTATCCCTACATACTCATTAACTAGACCTTACTTAACCATTTAATAATACGTAATACTGTACAGTGGATTAAAATATCTGAAAATTGTTTATAGTCTAAATATTTCTCACTTTTGACAGTGCTGTAAAGTTTCTTATAGAACTATTTAACCCTTAGACATTTTGAACTTGTAGAAGTAACTTTTTTAAGCATTTAAGCAAATATGCAAAAATATCAATACCCTCCTGAAATGTTGAGTTATAAAAAAAAAAAATTATAAAATAAAAGCTCACAGTAAGTCATGCTGTGTTCTAAGCCACAGTGATTTTTCCATGAGACCTTCATTAATATCTGGAGGAGATTTAGTGGGTTGAGAGACATGTTTGTGATGTATTTTTATGGAAATAGCTAACAAATTTAGGTGACTATTGAGTTCTAGTGTTTAGTGTCTAAAGAAGCACTTGAAACGTATTGTGGTTGACTGACAACATCTGATATAAGTGTGTAAATATGATTTCTGGGTGCACCATTACATTAATATCTGTAAGTGTACACAGGTTTACTCACCTTGTTCATATCGAAAGTGCGGAACATTTGTTCTATGTAAGCGTTAGCCTCTGGGTCCAGCCCCCGCAGTCCAAAAAACTGTTTAAACTCATGCAGCGTGAGCTGGCCTGATGGACATTCTGTCATAAACTTCTTGTACCACAGGTGCATCTCCACAGCCTGCAGATCATCCACTGTGGAGCCAGTAGAGTTCCCCATTGCTGGAAGTGAAAAGTGAGCTGAAATAAAGGAGTTCTGATCTGAACTGGTTCAGAAAATGGATGGAGAAAGCTATAGACAGCTTGGAGAGTCTATGAATTAAGTAAGTTCTAATGTTTGGAAGCCCAGTGATGTGCTATGCAGGTGAGAAGCTCGGGTCTCACAGCTGGGTGACACTAGGATATAGAGAGGACACGGGGGCTTTTATAGCTATCCCAGCACCTTCAAAACCCGCCCTGCTGAAAATGAACACCGCTAATCACCACAGACATTGGCTTAGGACGATGGATTGTCTGCTGCTTAATATGCATGTGGGACCAGACAGGCTGAACATCAATCACGCAGACCACACCTAGACACAGTTAGTCATTCATGCGGAAAGTTTCATAAACAAGATCTGTAAAACGAAAAGATGAAGTACATTGACCTCTAGCAAACCAGACAAGCTTAAAACAAATACTGTAAAGATCCCCTTAAAGGTCTAACATGGTCCTTTAGGTCCAATACACTGCAAAAATGATAACCAGTGAGCTAATCCTAAATCTAAGTCTAAATGTCTAATATTTCTCATTTTGACAATGTTGAAGCTGATTTTAAAATATTTTAACATATAAATAGATATTTTGTTACTGTTTTAAGCAAAATGATCTTAAAATATTTTATATATAAAATATTAAAATATTTTAACATATAAATAGATATTTTGTTACTGTTTTAAGCAAAATGATCAAAATGTTAATTATATTAGCAGTTTTTTTTTTTTTCAATATTTCAGTTCAATATTTTGCTTGTTTAAAGTCTTTGTCATTTAGACTAGATTTAAGATGATAATTTGTGCAGTCTTAAAGGTTCACTATTTTCACTTTTCCAGCAGAAAAGAACAGATTTGTATCTTTTCATAAGTGAACTTTTTGAAAGTAAAATAAACGTAAAAAGGACAGAGGGTGACAGGACAAGGTGAGTACTGCTCCTTTATAATTATCTGGCAACTACTTTACAATCATTAATATTTAACTGTCCCCACCCTGCAAAAAATCACATTTTGAAGCCTTGTTCTCAAATTCCATCTCTAAAACATGGGAAGAAATGACATTAAGGAAGGGAATTTACCATTAATGGGCGGCACGGTGGCTTGGTGGTTAGCACGTTCGCCTCTCAGCGCTGGGGTCTAGGGTTCAAGTCCCCATCTGAGCCGATTTTCCATGTTCTCCCCGTGTCTGCGTGGGTTTCCTCCGGGGACTCCGGTTTCCTCCCACAGTCCAGAAACATGGGGATCAGGTGAATTGGGTAATCTAAATTGTCCGTAGGTGTGTGTGTGTGTCTGTGTGTCACCCAGCGATGGATTGGCGCCCTGTCCTGGGCTTAGTTGATTAATGTAATGCCCTGCCCTGCGCCCGGTGAGGGGGTAGGGGACTAACCGCGACCCTGATAAGGAATAAGCGGGTGTGATAATGAATGAATGAATGAATTTACCATTAATAGGCTGTTTGTGGTTAATGTTATGTGTTGCATTCAGTAATTCAGCCTAATCAGAACTGAGTGACTGGAGTCAATACAACTTTTATATATTCCTTACCGCACAACCTGATACAGTTATATACTCTAACCATAGGTACTGAAGACAGATCTTCTGGCTTCTACCACAAGAAAGACTGACCCAGTCACCATCCAGTTCCGTTTTTACTGTAAATGTACTGTGAAAAACACTGTAAAGAGGAATCAGTGATACTCTGTGTGAGTTTTGTGACCAAATCAGCATTAAATTTAGACATTTTTGGCAAAAATATTCTAAGGTCATTTTAGTTTTAGGTAGCCAGCCATCTGGACACAAGGTGGGGTCTGATCAGGCCCAGGTGGTCAGAAGGGTGTAAGATGTTGAACACCAGATGATTTCAGGAATATTTTTCCAGAGGCATCAGTAGAAGGTCATTATTAATGTAAATGTTACACCAGAGACATTATATTACATCATTGGCAATTGGAAAACACTCTGAGCCAGAGTAACTTACAGTTTTCTTATGTTACATTTGTAAGCAAATGTTGAGTTAGGAGTCTTGCCCAAGCATTCTAATTGGTATGTTTGCTTACCTAGTCTGGGGATTGAACACCACTCTGCCATGAAGAAAGCAACATTGTTACCCACAACACTATACCAACTATTATAATATGAGGAAAGTGGTTGCTGGTTAAAATGAATAAGAAAGCTTGTAATGTTCAACATGGTGTCTGATTCACACAAAGTCTTGCCTTGCAATCAAAACAGCCAATCAGCTTGCTGGTAAAGGTCTCTATCCTTCCTGTCCCACTTTACCAGATATTTCAACACTGTTTATGAAACATTTGTTTTAGTTTGTTGTATACAAACCTCTCCAAATTTATAAAAAAAATTTTTTACCATACCAGGTCTCGTACGGCTATAATACCTAACCTGTCGTATTGCAAAGATGGCTGTCAAGTAGTCACACTTGCATATAATGACTTTAATTAGATTAATGTGGCTTCAGGCTTTTACCAAAATCAAACTTCTGCACAGTTTAATGCACACTTACTCTTTACTCAATTTAACATTTTGATAAAATAAAATGTAACCTTTACATCACATCAAATACAGTTTTGTATTCAATATGTTATCCAATGTGTTGGATTACGAAAATTCACTGTGCACTAAAATGTGCAGAAAATATTTGTTTGTTCCATGCAGAGGTGAATCTTTCTTACTTTTTTATTTCAATCAACTAAAAGTGGAATTTGCAGGGGTACAAACTTTTGCATATCACCCTGTATATGTTGTTCCAACATTTCTGGGAAATCTGAAATGAATCTTATCGGTGCCCTGTCCTGGGCTTAGTTGAATAGTGTAATGCCCTGCCCTGCGCCCAGTGAGGGGGTGGGGGACTAACCGCGACCCTAATAAGGATTAAGCGGGTGTGATAATGAATGAATGAATGAATGAATGAATCTTATCGATCTCAATCATAAAAAAAAAATCATTTGTTGAACATCAAAAATTAAGTGATTTTTTTATTTTTTGTATTATTCTACACTACTCAAAAAAAAAAGGATACACTTAAACAACACATTGTAACTCCAAGTTAACCACACTTCTGTGAAACCAACCTGTCCAGTTAGGAAGCAACACTGATTGTGAATCAATTCTAAGTGCTGTTGTGCAAATGGAACACACAACAGGTAGAAAGGAGAGGCAATTAGCAAGACAATCCCTATAAAGGAGTGGTTCTGCAGGTGGTGACCATAGACCTTTTCTCTGTTCTCATACTTTCTGGCTGATGTTTTGGTCACTTTTGCATTTTGTCAGTTCTCTCACCATAGAGGTAGCATGAGGCGATATCTACAACCCAGAGAACTTGCTCAGGTAGTGCAGCTCATCCGGGATGGCATATCAATGCGAGCTGTGGCTAGGTTTGCTGTGTCTGTCAGCACAGTGTCCAGAGCATGGAGCAGATACCAGTAGACAGGCCAGTACACCAGAAGACATGGAGGGGGATGTAGGAGGGCAACAACCCAGCAGCAGGACTGCTAACTCCTCCTTTGTGCAAGGGAGAACAGGAGGAGCAGTGCCACAGTCCTGCAAAATGACCTCCAGCAGGCCACTAATATCCATGTTTCTGCTCAAACTGTCAGAAACAGACTCCATGAGGGTGGTATGAGATTTTGAGTATGATTCCAAATCCAGACCTCCCAAGGGGTAATAATTTTGATTTACATTGATCATTTTTATGTTATTTTGTTCTTAACACAATCCACTATGTAATAAATAAAGATTTTCAAGTTTAATATTTTATTCATTGAGATCTAGGATGTTATTTTAGTGTTCCCTTAATTTTTTTGAGCAGTGTATTTACAATCTAATTCAGCTTACATATTAGACCAGCCAGTTTCATAATGTTTAGCAAGAGCCTGTCAATATGATATCTCAATCAATCAATCAATCAAATTTTATTTATAAAGCGCTTTTTACAACTGATGTCACAAAGCAGCTTTACAGGGTTAGCAATAACAGACA
>BRDA01007933.1:8096-31030 GCA_036984385.1 Crenuchus spilurus | reverse complement strand
TCTTCATTGACAAGTTCAAGTCTGCACTTTTTTCCATTGTTCTTATTCTAAAGTAACAAAAAAGGCCAAAAACTTAATTGAAGGCATAATAAAATAAAGCCATGTGCAAAAGTTTACTCATGGTTTCTAATTATTTTTTCGGTAACACTTTACAATATCTTTAATTAATAACCCATTAACTAATGATTAATAACTGTGAACAAATCATTAGTTCATGAGAATTTGAACATGAACAAATGTTTATAAATGACAGTTCATGTAGTTACTAATCATGTGTTCATTTTTGCAAATGTTAACAAATCATTAGTAAATCATTTGTTAATGAAATTCTCATGAACTAATGATTTGTTCACAGTTATTAATCATTAGTTAATGAGCAATTAATGAAAGTTATTATAAAGTGTTACCCTTGCTGCTTTGTGATTATAAGTGTTAAATGTACTCTGCTCTTTACAGTTCTGGGCTTTGACTGCTGCCTCACCCTGGAATGGTTTGTGTGTGTGTGTGTGTGTGTGTGTGTGTGTGTGTGTGTGTGGAGAGAGAGAGAGAGAGAGAGAGAGAGAGAGATGAGTGGGTCACAGAGGGTCTGATGTATCACTTTGATGTTTCACACCCCGGCTTCTCAATTCCCAGCTTCTTACTTTTCCATATATGAACTGTATGGACTTATGGCTGAATTATACTTATTATACATACTGCATACACTCAAACATTTTTTAAAAAGCAAAGAAATTGTGGTTTTCTATATGGGTCCTTTAAGATGTTTTATGCAATGAAAAAAATGAAGCAATTTAAGAGTGTTACAATGATGACTCTGTGTTCACACATTAGACTTTTCATTTCTTGTTACTCAAATCACTTGTTGCTTGCTGCCTTTGGGCATTTCGGCACAGCTGATGCCTGGTTGCCATGCTTCACAAGTCTTGCCAGTACTTTGCTGGCTAGTAAATGCAGATAATATTAGTGCATCTACAAAAATTAAAATATCATGAAAAAAGTTGATTGGTGTTTACAATTTAATTAAAAATATATATAAACTGTCATATACTTTATATTCATTAGACATAAAGTGACAGACTGTATTTCAAGTCTTTTTTATTATTATTATTTTATTTGAATGTTGATATTATTTGAATAGTAATTTACTCAAAATGAAATACTCCAATAATCTGAGATACAAGATTTTTGAGCTAAAGACAATTTACATGTAGTGAAGATAAATGACATATTACTTTTTTTGAATTAAATTATGAATAACAATGAACTTTTTCATTATTTTTGGAAATGGCACTGTACAACATTAGCATTAGCATGAGCATTAGCATTCATGTTCACACTTAAAATCCCTACAGTTAGAGAAATATTTCTCCAAATATACTGTTTATGTTCACATTCTGTTGTCTCCTCAGATAAAACATAAAGGACAAGGAACTCTGACACAATGACAAGCACTTTGCTCTCCAGCTCTAATAAAAACAATTAAATAGGAACCAGAGAAAGAGCTGTTTCACAGTGGCAGTGGCAGAGATAAAACCTTCCCACTGCCATGTTTTTTTTTTCAAATCTTAAATTGTGCCCAGGCAGAGGATTTGTAGTAAAATGAGCTGCCACTTGATAATGTCTTCTGGGTCTGATCTCACACTTCAGACTGACTTCAGAATGAATGGGTTCCTATGGAGCTTTTGTGTGAAACTGTAATTTGCAAATTATTAATGGTTTTTACACAAACAAATGCACTCTTTATGAAAAGTAGCTTATGATATTCAGCAAAGCTTTCATTTTCCATAACTTTAGTCACAGGGCTTTATAACAGTGTGTAATGTACATTCTAAGAGGCAGCTGTGGCCTGGTGGGTAGGGATGTGTTCTTGTGACTGGAAGGTTGGTGGTTGAGTCCCCTGGCAGGTCATGACGGAAGTGTCCTTGAGCAAAAACTCCTAAACCTCAACTGCTCTATGGGCGCCGTGGATAGGGGCTGCCCACTGCTTTGGGTATGTGTGTTCACTACTGTGTGTGTGTGTGTTTCACTACACAGATGGGTTAAATGCAGAGGTCAAATTCCTCTGTGCACAAGCATATTGGCCAATAATTGTGTACTTTCACTTCCATGGCAGTGACATTAAATAGCAATGAAAATGAGCATCTCAGCAACCAATCAACACTCAGTAGCCGTAATAACATCTCTGTTGTCCAAATCCTGTTTGCTGTAGATAAATGGAAAGATGTTTGTAGATTTTCATTGACTTGCATTTGTAATATATCCTCCTGCTTTCTAGAACTGAAGCCAAATCTTGTTTGAGTGACTAGAAAAAAGCTATTTAGCCCCATTTTCTCACATTCAGTGCGGATTCAACATCTGTCAATTGTTTGTACAATGAGAGAAATAGGAAGTGGCCAGGATCCTCTTGAACTGGCTCTAGGCTTTTACTGCATTGTCAATGTACACAAATCAGTCTTATATATTATCCTTATGTTATACGAAATACAATTAGTTTGATAAATGATTCAGTAAATGATGTCAGAAAGGAGGGTGCTGGAGGAGACGGACTACAGCGGGTTCTGAAACATAGAGCTTTATATATCAAACTCAAATGACTCACAGGGAATATGACACATGTGGAAAGCTTTATAGCTACGTAAATTAGAACATATAATGAGACAGCAGGGCTGAGCAATGACATAACATAAGGAGGTGGAGACATGACATGGCACATGGACATAGTAAACAAACACAGAGCACATGGACAGAGGACGGCACATGGGGAAAGGTAAACAAATGAGGCATGTGGACAGAAATGAGGGGGGTTCACACCTTAACAGGGCTTATTTTGATCTTTGTGGGGAAGCAAATTGATCAAAACTTTCCACAAACCTTTACAGAATCATATTGTTTTGGCAAATAACTGAAAAATTTATCAGCATTGGACAGATGTGTAGACTTGGTTGATAATTTAAATCCACATTTGATGACACAACTTATTGTATTCTACAACAGCAGAATGTTTGGTTGACACTGGGTTACTGTGCTAAAATGTCTCAATTTGTTCAAATTATACTGCATTTGCATTTCTATACAAATGTAATTTTTTTCATAACATAAATAATTTTTCCACATTACATTTTATAAATCTGGAGAAGCACTGATGGGTAATACTGGATATTGGTCTTCTAGAAGATGAAATGTCTACTAGTCAGTTTTGGTCCCCTGTGCTCATGCAGTGGTGGTGTTGTATGATGGGAAGAGCGGTGGGTGTTGGTAGAGGGTGGGGCTGGCTCCTTCAGGAACATGTTTTAAATATGCATTCCTTCCTGCGGAATGTTCTCTTCCCGGGGGGCTCAGAGTCAGATGGAGGAGAGAGAGGGGGGTTTATGTAAGGAAGTGGGCCATCAAAAACACTCATCTACACATCACAGGGGGTCTGTAATGGGACACTGCATCTGCATTACACTCTACTGTTGTATACTGACACACACAGCTGAATGCAAAGGTTTGGACACCCCTGGTCAAATTACATATTTTGTTGATTTTTCAAGAATAATTAAGATCGTGTACAGAATACAGATTCCTGCATGTTTTAATTTAAACCATAAATACTCTTTTTTTACTCATGCTAAAATGGTAATATTCAACATCCTGCAAAGCGTTGGGATACCTGTAGAAATTGTATCAGTAACAAGCAAAGCTTCACTTACTTTCATTGCTGCAGAACATGTTAACAAATTGCTTCATAAAGGCCTTTCTAGCTGAGATTCACTCTAATTTCTTATTTTTTACTTCTGGCAATTTACTGAATACCTTTGTACCATTACAGGTTATTCACTCAACTTGAAAATTTTATATGGCTAGAAAGGTGGGAGTATTCTTAACCTTTTGACCAGTGGTGTATATTATATATTTCCTTTATTAACTCTCTTAAGTCAATGCTCCCGCTGGCGGCATATTAATGAAATTCCACAAAATACACCTATATAATTCTGCAAGGTTTTATCCTATAAAGAATATGAAACATACCCTGGAAACCTTTCTCTTTTCTGAGTCAGACAGCTTCACATTTTTCCTGCCAAATGAAACAATCCATCATTCAAATGATAATGACATGGTAATTCCAGTCATTCCATTTTTGGATAACCAGCCGTAAAATGTATGGAATGTGCAAAGATGCCCCATCAAACAAAGGTCTCATAAACAAAAATAAATCTAGGAACCAGTTTTAGGTTTTAGGTTAGAAATAAAACCAAATACTATTTCTAAAAACTGTAATGACCAGTGTGTAACCAACACCTCTGTTTATTCAGTTCTGAGCTCAAAAGTCTTGGCTAGAAATGTTTAGAGTGTGTTTTTTCACAATATATCAGCACATCTGAAAACTCTAAGTCTAAGTTTAGAGAAGATTTAATCAAAGTATAGATTTATGACACTATATAATAAGTTACACTTATATAGCGCCTTTCACAGACCCAAGGACGCTTAAATATTATTATATAGATTATGACACTATATAGATTTATGACTGTTTTGACACTGTCGTTGTTGTTTGTGGTGAACAAAAGCCTGTTTAACACTTTGGAAAAAATATTTTAGATGGGTATCATTTTTAAAAATGTCAAGGAATGGCAGACTACATCAGAGTGTCTGAAAAACCCTCAGACTACAGAGGGTTAAGGCTCAAAGGCTCTTTCATGTGGCTCTAAATAAAGCATTTAAAATAACACTCTTGTATGTCTCCTCATATTTCAGCAGTGCTGCATATAATGCAGGTTTGTTTCTGCAAGTGTGCACAGGCCTGCGTACATCCCTGCTGTCATGTCCTCCTGAGTGTGTGTGTGTGTGTGTGTGTACCCTTTGTGTTGTCATCTCCCTCTTGTTTGCTTGCTTGTGTAAGAGTGGGTGTTTGTTCGACTGCACAGTGTGTGCTCTTCTTCATTTCTCCTTTTTGTTGCCCTTTGTTTGAGCAAACGTGGGGGTTGTTGCAAATTATTCACACTCCATCACTCTAATCAGTAACTATGTTTACATGAGGACTAGTGGTTTGATATCAAGCTGACTAAGGCCCTGTTCAAGCTGGATTAGTTTTACATGAGGGGGTGCTGTAATTTGAGTGATAACCAGTGAGAGCTGGGATTATAATCCAGTACAATGTCAATAGTTTTATTGAAGTATTTATTGTATTTATTTATTGTTATCCCACAGTGAATTATCTTCAGTAATCTGCAGAACCTGGAGTTCCTTTAGTAATAGTAGTCCTGTTTGAACTGACCTCATGGTAATGTAATAACAAAACCTATGAATAGGCAACACTCTATTCTGGTGAGTGAAAGACAATGCTAACCACTGAAATTGAGTTTGATTTTTATCCTCAGTACCAGCACTGGACTAATGTAATCTACAACTTTGTTTGGTCTAATTATAAGAAGGAGATAGAAAAGGACCTCTGACAAGGCACTTCAATTAGCATCCGGTAAGTTATATGAGCACATTTTACTACCCTAATGCTTTTGTTATTTCCTAGACATTAGTGTTCATCGATTCTTTGTTTTGACCAATTTAATTTTAATCTTACCACTGACGCGAACACCTGGGCTATGTTTAGTCTGGGAATTACACAGACACTTTATTTTGTATGAACTGGCCAGTCGAATCTCTTACAAATTACATTACAGAATCTGGATAAACGAAACCAGCTCAAATGAGGCTTATGACTAACTATGACTATCTAACTAATACAAGATATACACATACTACTAATACATACACATTATACTTATATAGCGCCTTTCTAGACACCCAAGGCCGCTTTACAATCAACACACTTCATATACACACACTCCGGTGAGAAGCGGCAGCCAGTCGCGCACAGCGTACTCTCAACCAGGAGCGACCGTCCACCTGGAGGACTGCATCGAGCACTAGGGGGATCACCTAGGACAGAGTGCCAACCATATCTGGGCATACATACATACATACATAGATTCATTCATACACACCAGGGTAATTTTTAGAGTATCCAATCCACCTGATCTCCATGTTTTTGGACTGTGGGAGGAAACCGGAGACCCCGGAGGAAACCCACGGGGACACGGGGAGAACATGGAAACTCCGCTCAGATGCGGACTCGAACCCAAGACCTCAGCGCTGAGAGGCAAACGTGCTAACCACTAAGCCACTGTGCCACCCATATAAACAGCATGGACTGACTGTTGTAGTCCGTCTAAGGTCTTAGGACTCTTTTACGGGTATCTGAATATTTTTGAAAACATTTCTTTGTAAAATTATTTCTATTGCAAAATATAGATTACTGAGTGCTGAGATTTTCTAATAGCCTGGCAGCAGCATGTGCATTTATTTATATAGTCATGGCAATGCCACAGTCTCTGACAAACCAGTAAAGTGCAGAGAAGTGGAGTTTTTCTAGCATTTCAAACTTTAAGTTTAAATAGGAAGAGAGCTATAAATCCTGACACATATGCACTACGGTATAATGAAAAGTTAAAGCTAAATTATGTTATAAACATGTTATAAATCCCTGAAACACTAATACACACATTTACTGCACAGTAATGCTCTATGATCTGCATGTTCATGATGTCAACATACATACATATATAAAATATATATGTGAAGATCAGATGTTCTGAGGGATGTAGGCCAGGATGAAGAGAGGCATTGGCAAACATAAACGTGGGGAAAAACAGGCTTCATTGAGCATAGGGGCACAGCCAGGCATCCCCCTCCCCCAACGTGTTAAATGGGGATTTTAAGCTTAGGCTGATTAAACCTGTGTTTCAGGCCAGTGACACAGTCAAAATATGATGGTTAAATGAGCTCCTCTTACATTGAGGAATTCAATTTACTAACATCCGAAAAAATCTCACAGATAAAGTGTTTCTGTGACATTTTATGACTTAAGACTTTCACTCTGAAAGAATTGTTGCTTTGACTTTCTGAAAAGCCACTCCTTGCAAAATGGCATCACTCTGCATTGCTGATACACTGCTGATGCACTCTGGTGTGTGTGTGTGTACCTGCTCCCTCTCGGCGTGTCTCCTCTCCTCTTCTCTCCGCAGCTGCTCCATCTCCTCATAGCGTCTCCTCTGCTCTCTCTCCTGCTGCTTTCGCAGCTCTCTCTCCCGACGCTGTTGCTGTGAGGACAATATGAGAACACATATTTCACACCTCAACTCAAAAAGCAGGATCACCACAGTTAAACTGACAGAAAAATGTTACACAATATTCCCGTTATCCCAAATGGAGTTCTCTGGTGTCTCAAGTTTGTCTCTTTGGTTTTACAGAGGAAATATGAGGCTAATACAGCTAACAGGTAATGGAGGCTCATCTACACGTTCTGCAGAGCAGAATCATGCAGTCATTCAGTCATACACTTGCTTACATGTTGTTTGCCACTGTATGACATGCCTTATATTAATTAGCTTCAGTAGTAGCAGACAGCTTGAAAAAAAAGACAATTGTTTGTATTTTCTCTTCTTACAGATACCAGTATGACATGCAGTGTTAGAAAGATGGTACTTATCTATTGGCAGTTCATACAGTGCTTATCAGTGGTATATATGCTTTATTTACTTGTTAGCTACGTTAGGCTAAAGAAGCAAACTTCAGATGTTTTGGATAATTCATTATATTTGATCCTTACAAAAAGTACCATCACACTAGTGTCTAAAAAATAATTCTGTAAAACCACTGGGAACATGAACCCACATTAAAACTGTACATTTTCTGGACACCAGTTTGATGTTAGTACCATGGTACTGTTTTGTATGGGTAGTTAAAAGCAAAACTGTGTAAATTAGATAGCCTAGCTCTGCGGTATTCTGAACTAGCTGCAATTCCACTTCCACACCAATAGATGGCAGTGTGAATGATAGAACAATGAGGTTAGGCAGCCACGCTGAGTGGCCTTTCTCCAGCTGTGGCTCGTGACAGGCGGCGTGCTGAAGCGTGGCAGAATGACAGGCAAGCAGCAGGGGCATGGACGCCATGAGAGAAAACCCGAGGGACAGACCCCATTCATCAAGCCAGATTCTACACTGCCCCCCTGCTGAGAATCCCCTACTGCACTAAGCAGCTACTACACAAACTCATCTCCCTCTAGCTTTATCTACCCCGTCTCTGTCTTTGAAGACCCTTCTCTATTCACCGTCTTAGAAGATATTAGGTAACATTCCTCTGTGATGATCATAAAATATCTCTGATGGGGGACATTAAAGAGTCGGCGCCGCATTATGGGACCATTACACACACACAGAGCGGAGGAAGAGTGTGTTTACCAGTGTGCAGCATGCCATTTATTAAAACCCCTGCTGTGTGCCACAGAGGAATCATTTTAGAGGGGACTTTAGTTTTCTGGGAATAGTTAATGATCTATGCTTCATTCATACTGCAGTTTTTTAAGCAGCAAGCTGTTTAGATAAGAGTATGTTTTACCATGTAAGAAACCACCTAAACATGATACTCGTTAAGGTTTGAGATAAGCGTGTGATGATGTAGGTATGCAGTTAACATGATGCTAAAGAGCTATAAGCTTCCAGTACATTACCGAACCTGGCTTGGCTTGGTTGATTGACTAAATCAGTTTGAGGTTGGATGAGAAAACTTGTCATAATCTGCCTCTGACAAGACAAGCCTCTGGTGTTTGCAGAATGTCAGCAGGAAAGGACTCATAATTCTTGTGAGCTATGGGCATTGCATACATTGCACTTATTCTACTAACTCTAGCAGACAAAAATGGTTATTAATAACAAAAATCAATAATATTAAATTAAAGCACAGCAGTTGTCTGCTGAGAAATGTGGAAATGTCAATTCTCTGAATGTTGCATTTTGTGCAAACATTAGTTTGAAAACCACACGTAAGGCAGGGGTGTGTCTAGGTCATGGCTACATGGTTAAAGTTTTGTATGCATTTTTAGACTGATCTTCATCAGTGGCGTCTCTAGAACAGAAAGTCAGGTGGGGCATGATAAATACTGTATGGGCAGCATCCCACTCGTCAGTGAAACTACACCCAAACCTACTTGCTCAATTAATTCAACCACAAATGCACCTCATCAATAAAATTCCAAAAAGCATAATCCGGTATTGTGCCAAATTTGGCACATCTGCAGTGAGATGCATCCCTCTATTGGGAGACTTACTTACTTACTTTACTTTGGTTATTGTGATCAAAGGAACTTAAATACCATCAATTCCAGTCATGAATAAAGGAAATAAACCTTTTACTGAGGTAAGATGACTGTCTGTGTTAACAAAGTTAAACTGTTAACTTTGCTTAAATTGTCAATGTGATTCATTATATATCCTCGCTAGCAGCGGCTAACAGTTACTGTGATGTTTTTGATTCACAAGCTGTGTAGCAACACTGATACCGTAAATGATATTCACATAGGCTTGAGTATGCAAATGTTTCATTTTTTATTGGGGCCAGTATAAGCGTGCCCCGCAGCTCATTATTGAGAGCGTGTTGCACATGTGCAAAGTGTTTTCTACTGCTCACTTGCTTAATGATGCTTAATGATGGGCAGGCCCCATACCCACTAACTAAATAAGACTGCTGAAAGTACTAACCTTATGCAACACATACAGGAATATTTTAAATGTATTTGGAACTATTGCCATTTTCATACATTAAATACACAACAATGTTAGAAAATAATATTGAAATAAAATAAATGTAAACAAAATTATTGATTAGGTCACACACTGCTCCACAGCGACATCTGCTGGGGCCGGGCCCCACCTGACCCTAATGTAGAGACGTCCCTGATGTTCACTGATATTTGTTCACATTTGTGTGAATAAGCCTTATTTAAGGATTTTATATTAGTTTCCTTTTGCCATTGCCCATCTTCTCTGTACCCTTTGTGAGACCCTGTGTGTCTTTCCTCGTACCTCCTCCAATCTCCTCCTCTGTTCCTTCTGTTCCTCAATGCGCTTCTGTCTCTCGGCAAGTAGTTGGCGCTTGTGCTCTTCATTCTGCTGCTGTTCCAGCTGTTGTCGCCGCAGAGCCTCTGAACGTTCTTTGTTGGCCAGCTGCAGCCGCAGGAAGTCCCGCCTCAAAGTGGACTCCCCGGGGATGTTAATGATGGAGCTGTGTAAGAGCCACAGGTGTGTCAGAATATTTACATTTTTAACACGTACATGACTCGTACTCATATGCACATACATACATATAAACATGTATGGTACAGATTACCTGGGCTCCCCCATGTCACGCTCCTCCTCCTCCTCTTCACTCCCACTGTACTCATATTCAGTTTCATCTGTGAAAGGAGAAGTGATACATTTTTCATATAATTTTGCAAATGCAAAGGTTCAAATGTTCAAAAACTATCATTAAAATATAACCACTAACTGTCCAGCTCTGTACATTCACTCTAGTGTATTTCAATCAAATGGAGTCTGCCAGGCCAGCACACACTCACCCCTCTCTCCTCTTTTCTTCTTGGTACGGTCGATGTGGTCTTTGAGCTGGATGCGGACCTGCCGCTCATTGGTCAGGTCTCGGATGAAGGGGTGTTTGAGTAGCTGCTCTGTGCTGGGTCTCTGCGTGTGGTTCTTCACCAGGCAGCTGTCGATGAATGACTGGAACTTCTTCGACCTGTTGAGAAAGTCAATGAGGAGGATAAATCTAGATAAAATCCTCTCCTTGTTCAGCTTCCTTTTATCTATAAACATGTTGATGTGTTTCACAGGTGCTTTGATTTATTTCATCGACAACAGGGAAGGTAAACCAAGGACAACAAACAAAAACAACAACACAAACAGCAACTTCGAAAGCAGTGAATCAAAATCTGTCAGCGGAGGATCACAGCTCTAATGCACATTAGCAGAAGTCAGTTACAGATGCTTCTGCACTGATGGCATCACTAACAAGTCCAAGGATGAAAGACACATTCTGTTACCATCTGAGCATAAAAGCAAAATAAAGAAAAACATAAGAAGTGACAAGAAGAGCATGTGTCTGTGCAAGAAAATCTCATTATAATTGTTTCAGACTCTAGTAAGAGTAGATTTTCCACAAGTAGCGTCTTCTATGAGTGACAGTTTTGTGCCAGCTAACAGGAACACAGTCATCAGGACTTATGATCCCAGTAATCATCCAAACATGTCTGCTCTAAAAACAACACACTGTAGTGGAGAAGACAGCACGTTGTCTTGCTAAGACAGGTGAGGCCACGGCTTGCTTTGTATCATGACTCTCTAAGTCAATATTTCTCTGCTGTAATGTTGCATTTGGCTACTTGGAATGCATTTCTGACCTTAGACTAGGAAAGAAACAACTCTGAGCTCAGTGTATGATGTCAAATCATCATGGCTGCCTACTCAGTGAACACTAATAAGCACTACTCTTCTTTTAAATGCGTTTTGCTTAAAATTAGACAATAAAGTACCATGGTAATCCCATTAAATGTACCATGGTAAAACCATCGTTTTTTGGACACGATCATGATGGTAGTTCCATGATATTACTATGGTAATGCTACACTCTTAGCCAAAATGGTTCTACATAGTACCAAAAAAAGGGTTCTTTGGTTCATAACAGTAGTGGAACCCCTTTTGGTACTCTATAACACCCTTTTTAAACCATAATTCATATTTATATGGTTCTTATTGCATAATTCAATTAGCAAATATACAACAAACTCTTTCCTGATCTGCAAAAAAACCTGATGATTCTATATAGAACCTGGTACCAAAGAACCCTTGAGGAACCCTTTCTTTAAAGAGTGTAGTTGTATTACTGTAGCATTACCATTGTAGTACCATGCTAGTGTCCAAAAACATGATTCTGTCATAATGGCTTTACTATAGTAATACCATCAGATACATGATCAGATACATGATAGTACCACGTTATATTTCTGTGAGGGTAGTTTGTTGCCAACACTGTTGGCATTCTTAGAGGCATCCATACGTTTCCACATTTATAGCATAAAGGTCCAGGGTTCAAAAATTATGTAAGGTCATGCTGGCTTCCCTGTTCCAAGATAAGTCGAATGCAGCACATACACTACAATCGCTGAAGACTTTGATAATTAGCTGTTTAGATTAGATCCAGTATGAATCACAAAAGAAAGAACTAAAATACTTAAGTGGAACAAGCAGGTTCTATCTGCACCAAACTGTAGCCCAACAAAATTCTGTTTAAACCAGTGACATAGGCTGCATATCCCAAACTCTGCTTATCCCTAATGATAACTCTTGTAAAGACAATGACATCATTAGATCAATAAACCAACATTAAACAGTAAATGGCCAAATCAATCAGTACCTTCACAAATGCATCAATTAAGCTTGTATAAACTGTACATAATGCATTGTTCTCAAATTGGCTTTGTAGATCTCAGAGGACCTTACCGCCAAGAGCAAGAGCAACTCCATCTCACACAATTAAAAGTACAGAATTAGGCAGAGAAGCTAAAGAAACATGATCAATAACATGCAGGTTAAAATGATGTACTGAACTGGATATGATTCACTGGGTCCTGTTGGCTACTTTTCAATAAATACTTAAGCTAAACTCCAGGACCAGGGTGGTGAACTACGACTCTACATAACAGTGCAGGTCCCAAATCAGCTTCATTTATCCATATGATCATCTTCTTTAGGAAGCAAAAGGTAGATCTGATCCTGCATCAGGCAGGATTCTTGTGTGCGTTTTATTCTCAGCACTAAAGGACGTTATTTTAAAGAAGGGCAAGACAGGCGATGAGATGTTTAATATGATAAGGGATCTGGGGACGTGAGACTCACCACTTCTTTGACTTGAGTCGAGGAGCGGGGTTTCTGGGAATGAGGAATAAAGCTCGCATCGGGTGCATATCACACAGAGCTGAGAGAGAGAGAGAGAGAGAGAGAGAGAGAGAGAGATCTGTTGTTCAGCGACTGACAAAATCTTTTTTTGGCAAAACAATCCTATTTACACAACCTCCAGCTTGTAGTCGATCAGCGTGAACAGGTTTAGCATTTAAAGTTTGCTTTGCTTTAGTTAAGCACTGGAGCTACTTTGCTAATGTAGCTAATAATGGAAAATGGAAGCTTACCATGACCAACTAGCACTGTGATGTCTGCATGTTAACACCCTGGAGTCAGGATAATTCAGACACTCTGATGTAGTCTGACATGGCTTGACTTTTTTTTATATAAAATGCACCTATCAAAAATTATTTTTTTCCAAAGTGTTACACAGGCTTTTGTTCAGCACAAACTCAGCAACAACAGGGTCAAAACAGTAAGGGTGTCATAAATCTATATTGTGGATTTTCCAAAAACCTATTTTCAGATGTGCTGATATATTGTGATAAACACACTCTAAACATTTGTAGCTCAATCCTCAGGTGCTGGCTACACACTGGTCATTACAGGTTTTAGAAATTGTATGTGGTTTTATTTCTAAAGTTTAACTAATGTGAGGTGACACTCTGTTAAATGAACATTAAATATTTATGAGATAGATGTGAACAATAAGGTGAGAAGTCTTTAGTTCAGGATCACCTCAGGTGAGAGGTCTTTGTTCAGTCCACATTCCACAGATTCCATGGCTGCTAGAACCCACCAATGGAATGTCTAGAATTACCATGTCATTATCATATGAATGACAGATCTCCTCTTTTGGCAGGAAAATATGTACAGATGTCTGACTCGTTCTGAAAAATGTGTCTCTGCTTATTTAAGCTCTTCTCACAAGAATCTAAAATATATTTTGATTCAAGTTATACAGATTTGAAAAGCAGACCCTTTAAGATCTTCCATGGTATGTTTCATTTTGTTTCTAGAATAAAATCTCAAAGAGCTATGTGTGTTTTTGTAGAATTTTTTTAATATACCGCCAGCAGGAGCATTGAGTCCAGAGGGTTAACTCAGCAAACACTTGTCTCTAATCACTTTTAGATGACCATCTTACAAAGGTCTTCTTTTTATGCATCTTTCTTTATCAAATGCTCAGTCATTTTATTCCCATCCAGATCAGCTATGTCCATGTTTTTTCCCTTTTTCCATGAGTACAATACAAACTGAAGTACTCATTGTCCAGACAGATGTTGCCTTCTGCTGGAAAAATTTTTTTTTTGTTGCCTTTGATATGCATGCGTATCCATCAGAGACTCAGATTTATGTCTTGGCTACATTTTACATTTTTCTGGAAAACTGTTTATCTTTGAAATTCTTGTTAAACTACCACATGAACAGCACTGTGATGTGCTAGACTTACGTGGAGCTCCCTCTGCCATCTCAATAGCTGTGATCCCCAGAGACCACAGATCACTCTGAAACAGAGAGAAGACACTGGCTTACACAGAGAAGGTGTAAGATCTCATACTTCTCATGATTTACATGCACAATAGAACCCATTAAGGTCATAATAAGACATCACAAATGATAACACAAATTTCAACAAATCTTCAATGAACTGGTTGTTATTATATAATGATTTACATGTTGATAAAGCATTTGTAAAAATGTCTTATGTCAGTAACAAACAGTCTGGTAGACAGAACATTAAATTATTGATGACACTATTTTTAGATGCATTTTCTTAGTTTGACCCATCATTAATAGTCCAGGCTGAAGCCCAGCTGCTTGTATGCTGCTATAGTAGAAGTGATTACAGCCCTGTCAATCAAATACAGCTTTAAAATGGCTTTTAAAGTGATGACTTTGACAGACAACCCTGGACAGAACTGAGGAGAACTATGAATAAATCTTACAGTTTTCCTGCAGAGCCTTCAGAGTGCACTCCCTGTAGGTATTTATATGATTTTTGTACTTAGGTTCATGTAAACTCTGCGATTATTTGTGTGAAAAAATGACAATGTTTTGAATTAACAGTAAATACATTATGGTGAAATAATTAATATTATACCCTGATAAGGATTAAGCGGCTGTGATAATGAATGAATGAATGAATAATTAATATTATTTTAATAACTTGTAGGTAACTAATTAAGATTTATTATCGATTAACTATAGAAAATCATGTGATTAATCACAATTCATTACTTAATAACTGTTTGAGAGTCCTATTTATGAAATATATTTATATTTTAATATTTATTTATCCAATGAAGATTATATATATGTTGTTTTATTGTGCTGTGTACATAAGTGACGGCCTCTAGAAACATCAACTCTCTAACATCCTTAAAACAGCATACATCTATTAATATCCATATAGTATATCTACAGTATACCACTAAACTGATTAAAATGAATTAATTCAAAAGCAATTTATTCATTTTTGCTTTTCTTTAACTTTGATATTTAGGATTTATATTTCTCTGGTAAAGGTCAGTTTCCATAAATCACTTTTTAAAATTCTGGTGAGATGTTCTGACAGCCTATTTCTCATGTGAGGGAATGTCCATTTTTGTTGGTGCAGTAGAACCTCAGTTATCATTTGCCCTGGTTATCGGGTATCGTCAACTTTTTTCGAGGGAATTTTGTCCTAGTTATCGTTCATCCCCCCGGTTTTCATCAGCGTGACCACATGACCTGTCACTAATATTGCAAAAACAAAGCATCCACCTATGTGTTCATCACTCACCTACACATTCGTTGTTCATTCTGGCTTTTGTTTCTCACTGTTTCTCTGGCTTTGTTTCTTGTTGTTTCTCGTTGACAACCCTCACAGCAAACTAAAACACGTCATGCTAAAGCGACGGCGCGCAGTGCTACCGCCTGAAAACGGCTGCTGAGAATCCTGAGAACGGGGCGTACAAAACAAAAGCTGTGGCCAGAAACAGACCTCTCTGGACACATTTCTATACACCAAGAAGAGTCTTCAGTAAAGGTAAGAGTGATGTTAAATGTTCATTTATCTATTTCATTAGTCTTTTGTATTTATTTCTCATTGTTTTCTGTATATAAAACTATAGCTATTCTTTAAAAAAATTATTTTTGTTAATATTTTAGAGTGTCTGGAACAGATTCACTGGCTTTACTTTATTTGTTATGGGAAATTTTGCTTCAGTTATCGTTCATTTTGGTTATCATCAGGCACTTTAGAACAGATTAATGCCAAAAAAACGAAGTTCCACTGTATTTTGAAAAAAAAAAAAAAGTGAGATAACTATGTATAGATGTTAAGCATCCATGGAGATGTGTACTAGACTAGATTACCTGTATTCCATATACCCCCAACCGTATTTTAAATTGATAAACTATATAGATAGTTTATTGTTATTAATTTTATTATTCAGTCTTAAGAAACCTCTTAAGTATTAAAATAATTAGAAGATTAGTCCACTTATAATAGCTGTTGTGCAAAAACGTTCACACACTAGTGTTCACAGTGTCTGAATGGACAGTAAATGTGTGATTAAACAAGAATGTCTGTTAAAATACCTTGAAGTCATATGTGGCGTCTGGATTTTCGTCACAGGCTATGACCTCGGGAGCCATCCAGTAAGGTGTTCCGATAAACGTGTTTCTCCTACCAACAGTGCGATCCAACTGTGCACTCACCCCAAAGTCCACTGTGAGGGTTTTACACACACACACACACACACACACACACAGTTAGAATGGAGCACTTGGCCTTAATATGTCACTGTATGGTAACAAGCCGAGAGGTCTTTGATGAAGTGTACACGACCATCTGCCTCAGCGGCACTCTTTCCCTGTCACCACAGGCAGCGTCGTCATGGCAACCCATCACGAACAGCCTCAGCAACTCCAACAAAAAGGATAGAAAGCATAACCACCCTCCAGCAAACTCTGTGAGGACCACAGGTTCAGTGGTCTGTTCCATTTCAATGATACTCTGATACTACTAGAAGTGATTTTTTTAATGCCTGATAAGCCGTAATTAACAGTGAATAATATTCTTGTTGACACGTCCTGTCTCATATATCAGAATTGGAACCTGTCAGGACACTTTTCACTACACACTTCATATTATTTACTGCAGCTCCTGCTTCCTCATGTATATGCAAAAAATGTCTTATCTGTGTATGGAAATATGTTCATCGATACATTTTTACGTCTATTTCTATCTTCTACTGTTTGTGATGTTTGATTCTTAATTCTGACTAATAGATGTGATTAAGTTTATGTGCAATTTTTATATATATATTTAAAATAAAAAAAAATAAAAAAAGAGAGAGAAAAAAAAAAAAGTTTATGTGCAATTTTATGTCTCACTAGTGCAACACTGCAGTTTCCTCTCTATCTGTTATATCTATATCTGTCTCTAAACTTTTATCTCTCTGTCCATCCATCCATCCATCTGCTCACTTGTCTATCTATCAGTCTATCTTTCTGTCCGTGCATCCACCCATGTCTGTCTGTCTGTCTGTGTGTCTGTTTGTCCATCCATCTATTAGTTTGTCTGTCTGGATAACTGTGCTTGTCTCTCTGTCTATGTGACTACGTGTCTGTGTATCCATTAATCTGTTAATGGTCATAATATTCTGAAATGACTGTGTATTATCAACTGATGAAGTTTGATTTATTTATTATTGCCATGCATTATTAACTGTCTAAAATAAACCACATTACTAAGTTACTTTGTCAAATATAACATGATATATATGACGTAGCAGTTTAAATATATTTGTGTTTCCATTTCACCACTCACTGATGCCCCCTGCACTTTCCCACAGTTTGAATAACTTGCACATATAAAGTGCAGTGAGCATAAAATAGGTTGGAACAATTTCACATAGATTTGACATAAACAGGACCATCATTTGCATAATGAGACTGTTTTTCCAGAATGGTAGGTACATGTAGGATTCAGAGTTTTGCCCGAGGAGTCTTACTGATATAAGACACATTTGAAAAAAATGCAAATATCCACAATTACTGACTACCTGGGTGGCAATATTTAAATGGCTGTTTCACAAGTGCTGATTGCTTCCTGAGCTTGTACTCACCCAGTTTGACCTCTGCATTCTCTGTGAGCAGGACATTCTGGCCTTTTATGTCACGGTGGATAACCTTATGCTGATGCAGGTGGGTCAGACCCTACAGCATGAACACAGTAATATACACAATCTGAGAATTCAAATTCAAATGCTGAATGGACAGACACATATAGTATTTGTCATTCTGAAGGCAGCTGCCTAGTGAGTCACTGCCTTCACAGGTACCTCTCATTGGGCAACAGTTCAACCACAAAGGAAGCTCGGCAGGCATCGCCTTTGGGACACTTATCGCAGTCCTTGTATGTCATAATATCTGAGATCTGTGAAATTGGGTGTGATCCTCAGATTAGCATCTTAGCTCAGTTTGTATGTGGATTTAGTCTCACAGCTGGTCTGCATTCTAAACTCACAGCAGCTATTTGTCTTTACTGCTGCTGGAAATCATCACGTGAAGAAGAATGGACCAATTTAAGCAGGAAATATATATTTTTTGTAACTAAAATGATTGAGCTTTAGGTCATTGGACAGTATTACGGGGTTGCCTTGGCTAAGAAGGATACACGCAATGTTGCTCTAACACTTGGTCAAAATAACACATCCTAGAAGACTTATGCTGCCTTCCAAACGGGACAGCCTTTGTGTGAATATGCTGCCTAACATGTTCCCTACTTGGGCACCTGCCTCCTCAATAGACCACACATGCATATTCTGTATTGTCACAGTTGATAATGGTATAACAAATATCCAGTGTAATGAAAATGTCTCAAATGTGATGTTTTATGTTTGTGACATCACCCAGACTTACTGCCATGTACAGGCTGATTAAAGAACTCACCCTGAGGATCTCTCTGCAGATGTATGCCGTCCACTCCTCCTTCAGGGAGTTCCCTTTAGTGTTCTTTATCAGGTCTGTGACTGATCCTGCACCACAGAACTCCATCACCAACTACACACAGACACACACACACACACACACATACACACACACACACACACACTGTAATGGCCATGGTGATATGGGTTTCAATTTTTCCATTTAACACATAGCCTTGAAAAATTCAATATATCAGGGACATCAGACTAATTCAACCTTTATAGAAGGCAGTCCTTTAAAGGACACAATGCTGATGACACTTCAGATGGGACTGGCCTCTTGTTTAATGCCAACTACAATGCAGTTACTCAAGGACACTGTAACACATCTCAATGACTGACTGAGTGTCTAAATTACTGCACTAGTGATTTTATAGTGTGCATGATATGATATTTAGTTTGCCTGGCATTGTTCAAAGATCCAGAGGTAAAACATTTATATTTAAATTTTAAAAAATAAGATTTAAATTTATACTTTAAATTGTCGTTTTTAATTGCTTTGTGCGAGCAGACTGTAGTCTAAAGAATTTCACTGCAAGTCATACCATGTATTACTATGCATGTGATAAATAAAATTTAATTTGATTTGATTTTAAAAAATCTTCATGTTTGTTAAATTTATATTATATTTATGGTCTTATTTTACAAAGTTCTTGTTATTGATCTGTACAAAAAATGTCAATCAAGATTTTCCCTATTGTTTGACGTAGATATAGCAAATAGCTAGCTTGGTTAGGACTCCAGAAGCTGCACAGAAAGTTTTATTCATTATTCATCATCATTTAAAGACTCCTGGAACTTCTAGATATGTCACCACTGACCCTGAACATGTCCAAGTTTTTAAAAATAGAAAAAAAGCTAATATAATTATATTAATAATAAATAATAATAATAATAATAATAATAATAATAATAATAATTATTATTATTATTATTATTATTATTATTAGAATAGTGTAATGCCCTGCCCTGCACCCAGTGAGGGGGTAGGGGACTAACCGCGATCCTGATAAGGATTAAGTGGGTGTGATAATGGATGGATGGATTAATATTATTATATATATAATTATATTATCATTATTATTTTTCCATTTCAATGCAGGATCATGCATCATTCTCTCACATCACTTCACTGGCTTCCTGTAGCTGCCTGCATTAAATTCAGAACCCTGATGCTTGCCTACAAAGCAAGAAATGGGCCAGCCCCTCCCTGCCTAACGGCACTGGTCAAGTCTCGGGTCGCACCTCAAACCTAAGTTCAAAACACTTATTGTATTGCATTGTAATGCTCTTATATTGTGTATAATTGTGTATCTTTTCTTCTTTCTATGTATTAGTAATGGTTGTCCTAACAGTGTCTGAACTGAAGAGTAGTTTGGACTGTAACCTGTCTGTACTAGCTGAGATAATTCTCTTAATGGAAACAAAACACTTTTGTACATCACTCTGGATAAGAGCATCTGCTAAAGGCTGTAAATGTAAATGTAGTGTTAGGTGGTAATCAGCCCATTCTAGTTGCACAGGTAGTTCAGCTCCTCCAGGATGTCACATTCACACATGCTGTCACAAGATTTTCATCACTTCCCACCACAGTCTCAAGAGAATGAAGGAGATACCAGGGCACCAGAAGTTACACAAGGAGAGTTGCAGAGTTGCTGTGGAAGGGCATCAACCCAACAGCAGGACAGTATCTGCCTCTTTGTGTGAGGAGCACTGCCAGAGCCCTACAAAATAACCTCCAGTGGGATACTGGTGTGCATGTTTCTGACCAACCTGTCAAAAAAAAGACACTGTGAGGGTGGAATGTGGGCCAGATGTCCTCTAGTGAGACATGTGCTCACAGCCCAGCACCATGCAGCTTAACTGGCATTCATCAGAGAACACCAGAACTGGCAGGTCCACCATTGGAGCAGGTTCAGACTGAGCAGAGGTGACAGACATGAAAGAGACTGGTGATGCTGTGGTAAATGTTATGCTGCCTGCATTTTATGCTAACATCATCCAGCATGACTGGTTTGCTGGTGGGTCACTGATGGTCTGAGGAGGCATATTCTTGGAGGGTCACATAGACCTCCATGATAGTCAACACTACTGTAGTAGATAGTCAACAGTACTGTAACTGCTGTTACTGAGATGAAACCTCTATCAGATCTTATGCTGGTGCAGTGAGCTCTGGGTTCCTCCTGGTGCAGGGCAATGCCTCATGTGGCCAGAGTCTGTAGGCAGTGATATCACTGACCTACCCTCAGGTTTAAGTAGTTTAAAATGGTAAAAGATCTATTTAAAAAGCTGATGATATGTTTTATTGGGAACTTGTATGACTATAATGTATATTTATTGAACTGTACATATCAGTGTATATAAATGTACTGCAGGTTTGGTCACAGATGCTGACACCAGTCACAATTGCTGAGCAAACTGTCCTTGGAGGAGTGTCCTCCTCTAAGGTATGTCTGTCTATGTGTGTGTGTGTGTGTGTGTGTGTATGTGTGTGTGTGTGTTTTTGTGTGTGTGCGCACGTCTGCCTGTGTTGGCTGACCACAGACAGTGATAGAGCATGTAACAGCAGTCCCGTGACACAATGCAGCATGTCATAAGTCTGCAGTGTTGTGCTGAAAGTACAAAATGCTTACCACAAGGGAAGTGTGTCTGTCAACACACGCACACACACACAGTGTGTTTTTATTCACTGTCAGAGCATTGATGTGTGTGTATGTGTATATATATACTGTGTATATATATATTTATATATAAGTGACAGGGTCTAAACAAAATCCAGAAAATCACATTGATTTCTAAATAATTAATTTGCATTTTATTGCATTAAATTGTATTTGATCACCTACCAACCAGCAAGAATTCTGGCTCTCAAAGACCAGTTTTTCTTTAAGAAGAACTCCTATTCTGCACTTATTACCTGTATTATCTGCTCTAATGTATTATCTGCTCTCATAATTATCTATTATAAAAGACACCTGTCCACAAACTCGATCAATCACACTCCAACCTCTCCACCATGGTCAAGACCAAAGAGCTGTCTAAGGACACCAGGGACAAATTTGTAGACCTGCACAAGGTTGAGATGGGCTAAAGAACAATAGGCAAGCAGATCGGTCAGAAGGCAACAACTGTTGGCACAATTATTAGAAAATGGAAGACACACAAGATGACTGTCAATCTTCCTCAGTCTGGGGCTCCATGCAAGATCTCACCTCGTGGGATAGGGATGATTCTGAGAAAGATCAGGAATCATCCCAGAACTAGACAGGAGGGCCTGGTCATTGACCTGAAGAATGCTGGTACCACAGTCTCAAAGAGAACCATTAGTAACACACTACACCGTCATGGTTTAAAATCCTGCAGGGCACGCAAGGTCCCCTTGCTCATGCAAGCACATATCTAGTCCCGTTTGAAGTTCACCAATGACCATCTAGATGAACTTCAGAAGAGGCATTGAGAAGGTCATGTGGTTAGATGACACCAAAATAGAGCTTTGTGGTATCAACTCCACTCGTCTTGTTTACAGGAAGAAGAAGGATGAGTACCACCCCAAAAACACTATCCCAAACGTATAGCATGGGGCTGGAAACATCATACTTTGGGGGTGCTTTTCTGCACAGGGGACAGGAAAACTGCACCATATTGAAAGGAGGATGAATGGGGTTATGTATTGCAAGATTTTGGCAACAATCTCCTTCCTTCATTAAGAGCATTGAAGATGGGTCATGGCTGGGTCTTCCAGCATGACAATGACCTGAAACACACAGCCAGGACAACTAAGGATTGGCTCCGTAAGAAGCAGTTCATGTTCCTGGAGTGGCATACCCAGTCTCCATACCTGAACACAATAGAAAATCTTTAGAGGGTTCTTAAACTCAAAATTGCCCAGCGACAGCCCCGAAACCTGAAAAATCTGGAGAACAGCTGTATGGAGGAGTGTGAGAAAATCCATGCTGCAGTGCGTGCAAACTTGGTCAAGAATTAAAGGAAATGTCTGACCCCTGAAGATGCAAACAAAGGTTTCTGTACCAAATAATAAGATCTGTTTTTCTATTGTATCAAATTCTTATTTCCCCCACTGTATATCTATCTATCTATATCTATATCTATATATCTATATATATATATATATATATATATATATATATATATATATATATATATATATATATATATATATATA
>BRDA01007932.1:7302-21607 GCA_036984385.1 Crenuchus spilurus | reverse complement strand
ATTTAAATAAATACCCCCCTTTTTTGCTCATGTGCCTCGTTTACTGGCATTTATAGGGGCGCACTGACATTGAGAGTGTACAGGGCCCCGAATTTGCTGCTACGCACCTGATTATAGTTTCCAGTTTTCTATAAGAATGTTACAGTAGAAATTACTTTAGGTCTTCTACCTTCTCTACACAATTATTTGTACATTCATAATTTGGTTCCTGTTTGCTACTTAAATCATATTTTGTGTGAAAACTTGAACACAGAAAAAACGGAACGTGCTAAACTTCCATCACCATAGTTGAGCTGACTCACCTGGAAACTCGAATCCTGGATGAATTGTTCTTTTGAATCGGCTTTATTCAAACAGATTCACAACTGAATTAAACTTGATAGCATCCGTGTTCTAGACTGTAATTAGAGTACCATCCTTTATCACTTTAACGTCATACTACTGAAGCCTGTTACACTGCTGTGTTTGAAGAACCGTTTTGAATTTGATGAGATTTTCTCTCTGTGGTCTTTGGCTTCCACTTTCTGTTCTGTATGTGCTTGGGACAGTTCATATCTTTATTATCTTCTGAGTTTGTCACAAGGAAGTTATAAATACTGCTGATGCACTTTGATAGGTTCCTGTCAGGACCCAGCCTCAGTCTGAAATATCTGATACCAGCCATGGCCACTGGAGGGAGGCACTGTGCCATCACACAGTAGTCAAAGCTTATTTGAGGCACTTGTGTCTATTTCTACATAACCGTGTATCTACATCACCAGCTGGTCCACCATCTAGTTCCATTCAGAGCTTCAGGACATTTTTCTTTTCTAACATCCAAAAGGGAGGAGTCATAAAAGCTGAAACTCTTATTTCTACTCAAATTGATCATTTCTGACTGTTCTGAGCTGCTAATGAAAGATTCTGCTTCAAATAAACCATCTTCAGTTACAAGTGTTGAGTTTTAGTGATGTTTGACTTTTGATTTAGTTTTAATTTCATGTAGTTTCTATATTAAAAACATCAAAATACAGAATACGTACTGTTAATCAGGTGCTTGCTCAGTCTTTCTGGCTGGGGTTTTTGGGTCTCTTTTTCAGGCTTCTCCTGAGTGCACATCTCATGTTCTGGACTTCCTTTGACTTATACGGTACTGATGGTATTAAACAGCTTTCTGTTTAATTTACCATCAATACGGGTGTTAGACAAGGAGATGTGGTCTCACCCCTCCCATTCAGCAGGTCAGTCACTGAGGTTTGAACTCACGATGTTCTGGTAACAGAAGCTGTCCTTCTACCACTGAGCCACAAGGTATGAAGATATGAATATTTGTAAAAGCAGAGCCTTTACTGAGGTTTGAACTCCCAATTTTCTGGTTACTAAAAATATTGTTTCTCCCACTGAGCCACAGGATCTCTCAGAGGACTGGTATCTGAAGCACATCAAGACTCCACTGCCGTCCTGACTGTATGCACTGCATGTCAT
Organism: Crenuchus spilurus; assembly: GCA_036984385.1. NCBI lineage: Eukaryota > Metazoa > Chordata > Actinopteri > Characiformes > Crenuchidae > Crenuchus > Crenuchus spilurus. The sequence goes on along the minus strand of BRDA01007932.1, from coordinate 20,143 downwards.
TTAAAGCGACGCCAGGTTTCACAGAGACGCTTTACCTTATGTCTGGTTTGGCAAAAGTCGTGTAAACTAGACACGAACCGCCTGGAACACGTTCTCGTTTATCAGTGTGAGCACCAGCGAGTCTCCCTGTGGAGAGCCAGGCTCATCACAGACAATCCAGATGTCAGTCTGTCTCACAAGTCACAGACGCACATTAGCTGACTTTTGGGATTCTTGTTATGACTGACTATCTGTTCTTCTACAACAAACTACAAGGTGGAGTCTTCACTCATCAGTGATGTTGTATGGCAGGGGTAGGCAACTCCAGTCCTGGAGTGCCGGTTTCCTGCAGTTTGGTGATCTACCTGATCAAACACACCTGATTCAACTCAGCGGACAATTAGCATGTTTAAATGTAGTGTCAGAGCAGTGACATCACCAAACTGTGATGGACACTGGCACTCCAGGACTGGAGTTGCCTACCCCTGATGTATGGTGTGTTATGGCTTTCTCTCAATCCTTATAAGCCCCACCCCTGCCTCCCCCGCCTCCCTCCCAAAAAAAATACTGATATATATATATATATGCTAAAGAATGCTAAAAGAGAAAAGTTCAGTGTTGTGCTGTTTTATTGGCTTTCACTACTTCATTCTTTCGTTGATTTCTGAAACTTTGTCATTGAACAGCTTCAGTTTCATCTAAGTTTATTTTCATTCAAAGTTGTGCAGCTCCACAGGAGAAAGTTTGGTCTTCAGATTATTGGATGTTGTGCTATGATGATATGCTTTTGCTTTGTGTTCAGCAGAACAGGCTCTTATTCAGATATTTTGAGGATGTGGTCTGCAATGACTGTTGTTTCAGCAATGATTGGCTCAGTAATGGTACATCCGAAGTTCTTAAATCCTTAACAACTCACATGGTCAGTGCAGAAGTTCCTCCTCCTGAGTGGTGGAGAAGATTAATAGTGGAGACTGTAGGATGTCGTATTTTGTTTTGTAAATGTAGCTCTTCCTCCTTATTAAAGACATCTTTTGTTACTCTGTAGTTCAGCAGATTAGAATTCAGTACATTGTGATCTTGTGTATTATTGAGGACTGGGTGCTGTGTTACTGTGTCGTTAACACTCATATATGTAAATTACCTCTGTTGTGATTGGCTTTCCTGCATTGTGCCTCAGTATAAGCCGCCCAGGCCGAAGTACTTCAGGGCTGTATGTAAATACATTGGTTTCTGCGACATCACAAAAACAGGGTATTGCAGCAAATATGGACTGTACGGACTGGGGAACTGAACAGCATGTTTTGAAACTTTAACAAGCATGCATGGAAAACATTTTTTGATATGGAAAACAAAATATCCTTTTTGCAAAGTCACATGTTCTGTAATTTTAGAATTACTGTGATTTTAAAAAAGTAAAAACACACCTGTAGGTTAGCAAATATATTTTAATATATAATATAATATTTATACTCATTTCAGCACAATGACATAATGGCATAATTTCAGTTTAGTCTAATTTACTCCATCATAAATTTAATACACATATTCACATACAATGTCTTAATTTTGTCATTGCAATATAGCTCTCCAATTTTCCCTTAAAAGAAAAAAAAAATCTAACAGCCTACAGCCCAGAAACAGTTACAAGGTGTTTTTGTCAGGAGGGGAAAAGAAAGAGCAAGGAGAAAGGAGTTCATATGTTTCAATCTGATGAAGGTCAGAATGGACACCATAAGCAACATCTTGCTAAATTGATCAGTTATGTGTAATGTACATCTGCAGCATTTGGCAAATTGGTCAACTTGTCACAGCCATTTTAACAAAGTGTCCGTTTAACCCACATATGTTTACATGTTTACTGATATTAAGGACAGTCTACCATTCGGTGGTGTGATCTACTGATGTTCAGCCATTGCTGAATTTCACCTGTCGAGGTTTTGGGCGACTGCACCAATAATGTTAATTTCCACATATTTTTCACAAAATTGCAAAACAGAATCCTTCAGAAGAAGAAAGTGCCCGATGGCTTATAATAGCAGCACTAAAAATAACGGTGCCAAAATTGGTTCTCTGGAGCAATGTCATAGAAGATCCGCAAAGGAGCCTTTCAGTAGATGCTCCTTCAAAATCTCACAACTGAAACCACTCAGTTGGATGGCTGTTTAGGGAATCAAATGTGGTTCCACTATGAAATTGCTCCAGTGGCATTTTCAGTTTTAAAAGTGCATACCAATGTCCAGCCTGTCTACTGTGTCCAATCTTAAACCGTTACATGTCCACCGCACATCTTATCTAGCCAACATCCACACAGAATGTCTAGATTTTAGCATTCATGCTGTATAACTGCTAGCACAAACAATCAGGCTCTTATTGCACTAATAAGAAATTAGAACTTCTGCCCAGCCTCTAAACAGACTAATTAGGTTGGCACAATATCAAGGCATGAGAGCTTAATTTAGTACTTATTGTAAACTTTATATCTTGAAGTCATTCATATTGTTGTAAAGGTGAACAGCATATTTTAACATCATAATATGTTAATAGCAACACATTGTATTTTACTCAAAAGAAGGAACGCAATTTGCGCTCACGTCAACACATGCTAAAGCCAAACATCTCCTCAAAAGGTCTGGAAGATGTTAACTAGACTAGAATGTTTAATGCATCAACACTTACAGCTACTCCTATCTTTCCAATATCTAACCTCTCTAGTAAACCTTTCAAAATATCAACTTAGACACTCAAAACCACACAAACATCTTTTCTATTGTACCCACTCAAACTACAACCTTACCTACATTCAGAGCTTTACCTACTCATAGCTTTAGGTGTTATTGTTTTACATTACTGACAGGGCAGTTTTTCCTGATCAGATAATCATAATCTTAAAAAGTGTCCTGAATCCAGTCTGCAGGCTTAGGGGCTTTTCACACAGTAAGTGGAAACCATGCATCCCTGTTTTTTTTTAATGAGAGGTCGTGGAAAGTGCTCAACAACATACAAAATCTGACTGTCTCGACAGGTGCCCCAAAAATTTAACTGGCATATGATTGAAGTGTGTCAGTCTGGGTGTTTTCTATCAGGGTTTATAGCATAAACAAACCTGTGAAAATTATACATCCAGAGTTTGTAAATATTGTTACCTCAACAGAATAAAAAAACAGGTTCACTCAGTTTTAGTGTTTGGTGCCCCCCCCAATGCTTAATTAATTGCCCATCATTATTCGTTTTCAGTTGGATGGAACTGTGTTAACTGGGCTCACCTTACAGTCTCCAGTGTTACTATGTGAGACACAGAAGAGAATTTGCTGCTTGGTGTGTGAAAAGCCCCATTAACAGCCCTTGGTGCTCCACCTTTTTCAAGGCCTCAGTGAAATATTTACCCTGTTTGCAATGGCACTGCCCATTTATTCCACATATTTAAATCTCAACATGATTTTCCTTAAAAAATAAAAAGAACAAAAAGGGAAATAATTTCTCCTTAAAGGTTTCCTTGCTTTACAACGAGGGGCCTTTAGTAATTAACATTTTCACTACACAATAACGGCATGTCAAGCAAAACCATGTTCAGATGCAAAGTACTACTGTGTAATGCAAACAAGCATTGTTAGAAAGAGAACAACCAACTACAAATGTTTTACATCACTGTAAAATATCTGACTGACAAAGAACTTCATTTAGCTTTTGTAGGTTGTCAGAATTGAAGCAAACTGAACTTTTTATGGAGTCTCATAGAATGGACACAGTATAGTGACAGAAATGAATAAAAATACAGAATTATGCATCTTCATTTTAAAGTTTTGTGGCTAGCATGAATAGATTATTTAAAAATGTATAGCAACCAAAGAATTGAAAAGTCTGAATTAGACAAAGTTTCAAAATAGAAAACATTGGCAGCTAGCAAAAGGATCCTAAGCCCAGACCCCAAAACAAAAGCATTTTCCTGTTGAAATAATACCAAAAAATCAGGCTCATGACATTTGTTTTTACAGTTGATAATAGTCATGTTTCCTAAAGGTTTCCAGTTTAGTAAATATCTTTCAGTACACAAAAAAATACATTTGCATTAAATAAATAAATCAATAATAAAACACACTGCTAAAAATTCACAATACATATTTACAACTTATCAGAGGAAAGATCAGTCAGGATCAGGAAAAAACTACTTTATAAACTGAATCTTAACTGAGAGGTTTTTTTTATTTTGAACGCGGTTAGTTCTTTGCCTCATATGACCATTTTTCAGTAACACTAAAGCTAAAATCAAACATTTAAAATTCTGGCCAATAATATCTTGTCTTTAGAGTTTTATACCTTTTGCAGCATTGTTAAAGTTGATATGTTCTTAATATCATGACATCCAATTTGACAAATAACATTTTTATGTGAGTTTAAAATTATACTTCACTTAGAAATCAAACTTACACAATTTTCCCCAAATGTAGTTGATCAGCCAAGACATTTAGAGTCAAAATTTTGCTTCTTTAGTTTGGAATTGGAGCTCTGTGGCTAACGTTGTGAACACTAGAACTCAATAGTCCTTAAATGCCCTGCTCATTTCCTACCTTTATCAGTAAAACTTCTCAGAACTTGCTTAAGATGTCACAGGCTACTGGATACGGTTTAGAACTTGATATGACTTACTTACTTACTGAGCTTTGAATAAAAATAATCAATAAAAATAATGAAACAAAATATCAAAGTAATTTTAACTGCTAGAAACGTGTTGTATTTTAACAGAACCCACTGTTATTTACACAATTACTGAGCTCTAGTGTTAGCAATGTTAACCTCTAACTAAAGAAAATACATTTAGACTCCCAACTTGTTTTTACTGATAACATCTGGAGTGATGTGTAAAAAAATAAAATATGATTTCTGGGTGAATGATTTCTTTAAGACAGTGATCTTAAAGTTACCCATCACACATTGCAAATGTCAAAAGTCTCATGTTGGTTTTGATTATTGGTCAGTTATTTGGCTGAGCACGTTAATACATAGTTTTCAAATGAGTTACAGTGAATTGCAAAGACAATGCCAGCAACATATGTAACAAATATGCACAGTGTCTTTGCTGGATAATATCTGCATAGAGCTTGGGGAACTTTTATGGAAGAGCCCATGGACAAAAATAAAGACAGATGCAGCAAAGCCAGCACAGAATGCTAAATATTATTTCTACCTTGTGGTTTTAATGTCAAGTCATCTTCTTCTTAGTCGTTCTCTAAAAGTGGCTTTGTCATTGGCATCACAGGGGCCAAAAAAGGGCCGGGGCTGAACCCATAATCTAACCATATTGACACCAACTCTTGAAACCAAATTTCAGAGACGAGTGATTGACAGCTTGTTGCTTGTATTGCCACCAAACCACTGCTCCATGTGCTCATTAAAATACAAGTTCCAACAGGGTTCTCTAAAGAAGTTTCTTTAAATGAATACTTTAGTGTTTTATCTAATCAGTCTGTCACATCTTTAGCATACAGATGAGCATAGACCATAATTTAAAGGCTTTTGCTGGGACTTCAGTATTTTAGTCAGCCAGAGCTTGAGCTCAAATGATCAGATCTAGCCAATGGAAGCAGTGATTGAAGCTGCTGAAGAGACCTGCCCCCAGACTGACAATGTCACAAATGAAGTGAGGACATGTTGAGCCCTTTTTCTGATTAGTCTGGGGTCAGTTGTAATGTTACGTTTAGAGTGAAAGACTTGCAGCATTCAGATCAGCTTACAGACATCAGATTTCTAAAAAAGCAGGTCAAATGGCTGGATGAAGATAAAAGTACAGTTAACAAATAAACTAAGTGAATCGTTAAGAATTTGGGCTGTATCATCAATGCGCAAATTAACATTATGTTTTAGGAGACAGGTTTCGAATGTGCCCGCGAGTGTGGAGATGCAATCTTCTTAATCTAATTGAACACATGATCCATCGACTATCAAAGATCAAACAGGGAGAACTACCAAAGTCACATGATCACAAACATCAAAATTTACAAGTTGATACTTATATGCATTTGAAAAACAATGAAACAAAAAAAACAACCTCTGTTTTGATCCTCGGCCTGAAGCAAGTAGCTGTGCTTTGATAGAGACAACTCTTCAAAAGAATACTTATGATCTTCAAATTCAGGTCCAGGATGTGGTCCATTCTGTGACCAGCCCTGCAGGTCATAACGGTGTCCTTTTACTGTCTCTTAGCTTTAGTTAAACCAAACCCAACACAAAAGCATTTGCTTCTAATATGTTTGTGTACTGCATTACACCTGCAGAACTGTATTCTATCACTAATTGCTAATTGCTAAGCTAATTGCAGTGAGTGTGGAGAGAATAACAGCTTAGTTAAAGCAAAGTTAAACTAGGCCTGTCACCGTTATTGCACACTAATGTGAGATATTCACAGTTATGTAATCTGACTGCAGTTATTAGATTTTATGCAAAATTTTATGCTAAAAAATAAAGCAAAATAAATTAGTTACTTTGAATAAATAAAAAAATGTAAAAAATTAAAAAAACATTTATTGAGATGTCATTGATTTCTATGAATTCAGGAGAGTCTGTATGCTGTAATGTTTAGGTGAATGTTTACTTGTTATGTAGCTACTGCTAAGGTAAGGTTGGACAGTTGTACTATAATAATAATAATAATAATAAAAATTATAATAATAATAAAGACCTTTAAATTGTTAATCATTCAGAATCATGACAGGCCTATCAGACTTGTTTGACCCCTTAAACTCTAGGATTATTCTTTAGTTGGACTTACTACACAGTATATGAAAAAAATAAGTAAGTTGAAGTGTGGACCTTTCTAGAGACCCCTCAGTAAGTTAATTACATATAGTAGCTAAATCTATATATGTAGTAAATTGAATACAGTAAATCAAAATGATTGTAAGCAGTACTGGCAGATATACTAATTATATTTGCTTGCCATCAAACCAGAAACATAGTGGTCAGCATCAAGAACACGCTCAATGCAAAGCAATTTGCTAGAAAGATTTTTTAGATCTGGTAAAGACTACAGAAGCTTTTTGGACAAACTTCCACACCGCTTCACTTTTGACAGGGCTTGACACGAGATGGCCACCATCCAGCTTTTAAAGATAATTCATACCAAAAGTCTAAATTTTCCCCCAATTTCAAAGACCGCACAGAGGTGTTTGGAGGCCAAAAAGAAACTGCATAGAAGACCTACTCTGTCTGACAACACCATGTTAATACAGCTAACATTACAAAATAGAACAAAAAAAGGTCACAGAACGCGCAGCCTAACAAACATTGTTGGCACAAGGAAAGGAGATGAAAAGAAGGTACAGAAAGGACTTTACAGTTTCAGGTTACATGAATGTAAGTTCAGGTCCATTTTTTGTTTTGATTTTAAACCTTCCCAAGCTGGCGCTGTTCTTCAGAACAGGTTTAAGGTCAGCACCTTGGACAGCTCTTGTCTGTAATTTTACAAGACAGTAAGTGACTGCTTGGGTTTGCAAAATCACAGTTTATACAAATAACCACAGATACCCTGCAAGTGCTAGAACTGAACGTGGGTAACTACCTCTAACTGGGACTTCACAAACAGACCATAGTTTCCCTACAATCCCAAAAATGTGGCTGAAAACACATGAACAAAAAAATAATGCGTTATACACTTCCGAATCATGTCGGTTTTAGGTGTCACTAGGCCTGTCACAATTATCGCCTATCAGAGTTATGTAATCTAACAACTGCTGTTTTTTAGATTTCAGTTGCATTATGACAGAGAACCAGATAGATATTTGAATCATTTTCATAATTCAAGTAAAAATAAAGAAAGTAGGAAATGTATTTATTGAGATTTGAGAAATTTGAGAAATGTTTGTTATACTGCTGTCTTGGCAGCTAATACTAATGTTAAGGAATGGGCGTTTTTGGCTTGTTTTTTTCCACAAACCCTGAAGTTAATCCACCAGTTTAGTTGCTTTGTACTTACTGATAATTGCATAAAAATAAACAATCAGGCGATTATTTATGTAGCAACCACTTGTCAGCAAATAAATTAATTGTGATAGACCTGTGTCACATGAATGCATACTGGTATTTAGCTTAGCGAAAGCAACAGTCTGTTGAGGCTGGGGAAGGAGACACAGTGATCTAGCAAATATTCATTGTTAATCAACAGTCTTTCTGCAGTTGAGCAGTTGACATATAATGGCTTGGAAAATGAAGATGCACTTGGGAAAGGTTTTGTATAGTTACAGGATCTCAGTAAATGGGAATAAATTTCAGATTTTTCCACACTGTTACTCGGCTATAGAATTTGTATCTTTCTTTACTACACGATATATGAATTGTCTACTGTAGCAAGATATTTATATAATATTGAATCTTCACAATATTAAGTGTAATACGTAAATGACCATATGTAATTTCTCAGCATTCGTATTATACAACATGATTTTTAAATGTCATTTTAAAGGAAATAAATAATTCACAGTTTATAATATCAAATTAAACACAAACCTCTATGTTTTAATGTGCCCTTTTATACTTGTGCAAAAGCTAGTCAGGTTTTCTTGTGAGCGTGAAGCCAATAACATATGGAATGATGTGTTTTTGGTCACTATTTTGCGCTGTATTTTGCATTGGACAGACTGCTTTTAGACAGTGTCTATTTTTGAGGTATTAAAGCCTAACATCCCAATGTATTACAAGAGGTACATTTTAAATCTGGGCCACATAAAAATGAAGGAAAATAACAACTAAAAACTACCCTATTTTGGTGGATACACATAGCAATCATGATCACCACTGTAGATTCTAGCACTGATCCATATGATGTTGTTTGATATGTGATATGAAATGTATATCATAATCCATAATATGATTAATTACAATGCTTTGGATATTTATATTTCAGCCTTAAAAGAAATATTAAAATATTTTTGTAATCATGTGTAAACAAATAACATAGCTCTGTGGAAGGCAAATATTGGCTTTTAGTCATTTTCGATTCTGGACAATTTTTTCTGGGTTTTAAAGGGAATGTACAACCATGTCAGTTCTAGCTACACTATAACAGATAGTGTGGCTCATGTAAAAGAAGCAGGAAGATTTGTCACCAACAGATTTAGTACAGACATTAGTGGAAATGAAGAAGTCTCTTCTACATTGGCTGCCTGGTTCTCACCACACTGTTGCATTCATCATTTCCATAGTCAAAATAAAAATTTTCTCCCATACGCACACATGCATGCTTCTAAACCAGCAAAGCTTACATACTCACAAATATCTTCTCACTGTAGGAGACACAACTCAGCAGTGACCCACAAAGCATACAATAACAACTGGTTTACTGGTCCTTTCCATCCATCTCTGTGCGCTTTGTTCTCCTGCATCCAATTTCCTGAAACTTCTCTGCCCTCTGGGGTTTGAAGCGTTTGGCGATGGCTGTTAGTGATGGCTAGTGGTGAGTGAAAGGGCAAGGCAGGGCTTAGTGACAGGGGGCTAAAGATGATTTGATGAGTTGGAGCTCCAGGGATGAAGTGGATAGGTCATAAACTCTGACCTCAGGCTTTCTTAGGAGGAGGAGCCAGCTTGATGATTTCATCTTCTGAGGGCTGGCGGATGATATCTAGAAAGAACAAGAAGACAAGCTATACACAAGATGGTTTGAACACAAAATATGAGTGAAACTCACCACAGTAGGCAGCACATTCTCCCGGTATTTCAGGAATGCAATTATAACAGTCCTGTCTGCAGCATGAGAATAAGATGTGGTAAACTACTATGCTAAAAATTCTGGGTTGCTCCATCCAGAGTAGTATGACACTTATTCCCTGCAAACACAATTATGTAACATGACCACTAGATGGCAGTGTTGTAATCTATCTTCAGCTAGTAAAGTCACACCACCAACACTACTATCATTATAATCATTTTACTATGATACTGAAATTAAGGATGCTTTCACACTTTCAGACTTTTCAGTTTGGTCCAAACCAAAATAGCAGGTGTGAAACGGGCCACGAACCATGGTCCGGACCAAAGAAGCAAAATTTGGTCCAACCAAAAGAGGTGGTCTCGGTCCAGACCTACTCAACCATGGTCTGGTTTGTGTACGGTGTGAAAACACATTTCTAGAAGGTCCGGACTTTCGGACCTAATACAGGAAGTTGACACAGACGTAAACAACATTCAACAACAATAACAGAAGTAAAATAACCAGTGTGCAGTAATGCAGTTTGAAAACAAACCTAACCGGACCAAATATATACAAAGTAAAAAAACACACAAACCTTGGTTCGGACCATGGTCCGAACTTTCAGGTGTGAAAGCACCCTAAGAGACTAATCTCCTGCGTTAACACTCCAACATATTTTCATTCTTCTGCCTCTGCTATTGTATTTCTAGTTTATTTCAGTGTATTTTATTTATTATCTCCACTCATTGTCTATTTTATCAACTCCACTGACTGTATAGGTGTACTTTTAGTTCCATCTGTTTCTCTGTATACTTTGTTAGCCTCCTTTCACCTGGTCTTCAGTGGTCAGGACCCTCACCGTACAACCACAGAGCAGGCATTACTTGTGGTGGATCATTGTCAGTGACACTGACATGGTGGTGGTGTGTTAGGGCATTTTCACACCAACACTCTTTGGTCCGGTTAAAATGAACTCTGGTTCATTTGCCCCCTTGGTACTGTTTTTGTTTTGTCCGGTGTGAAAACAGTAATTGAACAGATCAAACGAACTGTACCGAGACCCACAAGAGGAGGTGGTCTCGGTACGGTCCCAAACAAACTCGTGTGCGATTTGCTTGATCTTAACTCAATCCGACCTGACTGTGGTGGAACTCCACAAGTTTGAGCTAAACAGAGAGCTGGTTAGTGCTAAAACTGTACTGTACTGTTGTTGCTGCTGTCACAGGTCATGAACCCACCACATAGACTGTGTCGCACTGCGCTGTCTCACGTGAGGGCTCTCAAGATAGTTAAACTGTGAAATGCAGCTGTGACTCGGGACAGGTGAGTGACGCAAGGCATTAGGTGAATGCCACGAGGAAACAGCAACAGGACAGTGACAATTTTAGCTCTTACTGCTGCTGCTGTAGTGTTTACTTTCTTGCTCCCACATCAGACAGCTCTGACCAATCAGAGGAGACAATGTGTTCACGTGGTTTGTTGGGGCGCCTTTTGGTGCGTTTAGGTTTGTGCCTGTGTGAAAACAAACCAAATATCAGGGAAAACGCTCCAAGTTAAACAAACTCAGAGAAACGAATTACCGGTGTGAAAATGCCCTTAGTGTGTTTTAGTGTCACTGAGAATGATCTGTGTCCCAGTTGAGTGAAAATAGTGCAACAGCCAGCCAACAGCCAGCTGTCAGCAATGAAGGACCAGAGGGCCAACATAAACTGTGAACAAAAATCTTTGAAGAACAGAGTGAATGGAAGCTAACAAAGTATACAGAGAAACAGATAGGACTTTGACAGAAAGTACATACTTATTTAGCGCTGCCGTTTTGTTTATGTTATGATTGACCTTTTCTTACCCAGTAAAGATGCAGGACTCAGAGCTAAGACATGAATAAGTGGACAGATAGAAAATGAACTTTAAAGCTCCAGTCATTAAATGTCAAATGTCAAAACAGAACAGCACTAAAAGCAAAATCCATATTGGACATTTTGGGGGCATTTTTGGAGTGACCTGGGACAGTTGTTAAGGTTGAAAAACCTCTTTTCACCTGAATGCTTTGATATAAATTAATAACTTGAACAGGGACAGATTTGAACTGGTTAGCCTTAAAACCTACTGCAGCATCCCACAGGATGAAGTAGACAGATGGCTGCTGTGTATCTTTTTGTCCACCAGGTGTCACTAATGCACACTGCTTTTGCTATCAGAACTAATTGCTTGAAAGCAGATGTGAAAATGTAGGTACCCTTGTATTTCTTGGCAGAGGGAATGCGTGTGAGTTTGGTATCAATCTCATCGTCTTCTGAAATCTTGAGCACTGTTGTGCGGTATTCAATGACCCGAGTCAGAAGGTCTGGCCGTCGTGAGATCTCAAAGATGTGCTCAATATAGGAGAGGTTATCTGCACAAACACAATGTTAAAAAACATAATTTACATGAATGACCTTAGGCTTTAATTTGAGTATGTACTCATATCTTAACAATATAATTTACCATTAAAAATTAAATTATGTTATCTTGGAGTAATGTAATGAATTGCTTTTAAATTCAATGAAAAGGTTTTTGAACCAGTTTCCACATATTTTGTTTTCTGTTTTCATCATGTTTTCTAATAAGAAATAAAAACATGTGAGTATGAATTGTAAAGTTTACAGTCTACACTTCCTTAGTTATGTAGGAAATGGAAGGTTATGTAGGAACATGATAAATGTGCTTCATTATGATTTGTGATTTCAGTGACTTATAAAGGTAGTAAAAAGATATAACAGAAAATGACATACAGATCCAATCCCAAAAAATCTTAAAATAAGATATTATTCCTCATTTATAGGTGAATTTATCTTTTTTTTTTAAATAAAAGTTTTTTTAAATTGATCTCTACATTAAAGTATGTGGCATGTAAGGGGAAAACTCTCTCTAAAGGTTAATCCTCTTACCCTGGGCTAGTTTGTCATTTTTTTCCAGGTAATTGAACCACTCTTTGGAGGATGTGATGGAATTGCTCTGGTCTTCAGGGATGTCCTCCTTGCAGGCTGATTTCAGCTGCTCCAGATCCTCATTAGTGATGTTCTCGGACAGGTCACTCAGCAAAGAGCTGTATTCTGACATGATCTGAAAAAAATGGAAAGAGGTTATAAATATTCATAAAATATTACCCTTGAATGCATATATATATATATATATATATATATATAT
>BRDA01007927.1:8121-42222 GCA_036984385.1 Crenuchus spilurus | reverse complement strand
CAACAGCAGGTAAAATTGATTCACAATCAGTGTTGCTTCCTAACTGGACAGGTTGGTTTCACAGAAGTGTGGTTGACTTGGAGTTACATAGTGTTATTTAAGTGTTCCCTTTATTTTTTTGAGCAGTGTATTTAACTGTGGAATAGCTGTTTTTGAGTCTGATGTCATCACGTGTAATGGGCTGTAGAGTAGTGGAACTAGGGTTTCTGGAGTGATGGAGTGAACTCATTACCTTGGAGATGAGATGGAGTACTGTTTTTAATGTAGAGCTAATCATCCAACATCACTAATGCTCACATTGCTGAATGCAATCAAATGCTCCCATCCAACATCTGGTAAATGTTTTGACAGAAGAGTATGGGCTGTAACTATTACTTTACACATTGAGCATTAATTTCTGTCAGATCTGTGATAAAGTGATAGAGCGACACAGCTCTACATTGCACAAACATAAAGAGTCACAAATAACAATATCTTAATCAAGGAAAGTCCTAAAAGCAACCCTGGAACAGGGTTACAGTCATACATCATTGCATTAGAATATTAAGTTAATTTATGTTCATAATTTAATTCAAAAAGGTAAACTGTGTGTATATAATGAAGTGACACTGTTGATCACTATGGCTTATAGCTCATGGAAATCAGAAATCCAGTATCATTTTTTTACATTTTAATGTAAATTTGATTAAATTACTATTGAAACAGTATAATATAGTGCATCTCTCAGACTACAACTGCTGCATTTCTAATATCAAGCCACTTGCCTATTAGCTCTTAGCTGAACTGAAGTGAAAGCATTTGCATATGAAAAGTGAAAGCATATTTGAAGATCAAGGCCCTAGAGTCTGGAGAAAAAGTGGTGAGACACAGAATCCAAGGTGCCTGAAGTCCAGTGTGAAGTTTGCACAGTCTGTGATGATTTGGGGTTCCATGTCATGTTCACTGTTTTCTTTTTCAAGTCAAAAGTCACTACAGCTGTCTACCAGGAACATTTATGCTTCCATCTGCTGACAAGCGTTATGTAGATGCTGACTCCCTTTTTTTTCCAGCAGGATTTGACACCTGCCCACTGTACCAAAACTATTACCAAATGACCATATTACTGTTCGATTGGCCAGCCAACCAATGAGCTGTAAGCTATGCTGGTCAACAAAAAAGGCTTGAAATATTTCACTTTAGACATATAAAATATGACAGTTTGCCTTTTTTTAAATTAAATTACAATGTTTTTTTGTTAGTTTTTTTTCGTATGATTATGTTTTTGCAGTACTGATTCAATATCTGTGTTACACTGTGCAACTTGACTTTGTAGTAAAGCATTACTTTGTTAGATTTTTTCAGTTTTTGGTAAAGACTTATCAGTGCTGACTGGTAAATAAATGTATATGCTATACTGATTGATGCTCAGTTGTGTAACTGTCAAAGGTTTTCAAGAAGCTCTAAAGAGAATAACACCCAGTAGTCAGTGGTCATTAAACCACCCACCAGCTATTTACTGATCTAGATATTCCAAATTCATTTACATAACAGTACCGTAACAGTATAGACACTGATTACATTAGAGGAACAGAAATACGTCAGAGCCAAAATCTGAACAGGTACACTCTGATACACGATGATCAAGAAATATTTTGTCAGCCATATTGGATGTCATGTAAACTAATTACAAACATATTGTCAACACATGCTCCACTATATAAATGCTTAGTATTCTGGCCAAATTTGTGAAGGAGTGACATTGGGCTTTGGCTATAGGTTCTGTGTCCCTGATCCCCCTCTATAGCTGGTTTAGACAGTGTATGAACAGGCGATGCCAGATATTAGATCTCACAGATGAACCTTAAAATGTGCACAAAGGGGAAAATTAACTGAGCTGGTTGCCTTCAAATTCCACAATGGTGGGTAAGAACCAAGGCACTGGGTTACAGGACTCCATTCTGTCCAGCAAAAAAGCAAGCTGTTGCATTTAGCGAAGATGTTGTTCATATTCGCAACAGCTATAAGACAGAAACATAATAAACAGCAAGTCTGCAGCCTGTGCCAAACATAATTCGTCAACATTAAATGTCATATTTTTGTTTCCAATGTATGATGTTGTTTATGTGGTATTTATCCTACTCCTAATCATCCCTGTTGTCAAAAATGCTTAGTCTTTCCTCACCTCTAATAGCTAATGTGTGGTGAGTGTTCTGGTGTGGACTGGCCACCATCACAACATCCACGTGGATGCTGAACATTGGTGGTGGTTGAGGTGACTCAACTGTCTGTCTTAAATGTCAAAGCACTTTGAGTGTCTAGAAGAGTGCTATAGGAATGTAAATGTAAATAAATTGTACGTTATCCATTATCTAAAGAGTTGGGAACTGAGGACCAGAGTCCAGCATTGTTTGCTGATTTCTCTGGTTTGAAAAAACTAGTACACGTAGTAATGAACTGCCGAGGTAAGACAGACGTGCTTACCTATGAAATTCACTTCTAATGTATGCTATCTTAAGCAATATTTGGACTATATTATATATACGTGGGGTCTTGGGGTAATTTGTTCTTTTAAAGGAGCTCCTCTGTGTTTATATTTATGACTTGATCTGCCATGGCTGTGTTTTTGCATCTTGTCCGCTGAGAAAAATTCATGCTTGTTTACCTGTTTTTAGCTACAGTATCTCAACATCTGTCTGATCATTTTAACCATTTAACTGTGATTTCCCAGGGAGATTTGGTCTCACGTTGGAAAATATTGATCTTTGATCTCTGCTAACAGCCATATTTAGTCTTTCAGCATCCACAGAAGATCCAGTAGATCCACTGAAAACCTTCATACAGATAAAACATATTATTGCTTTTGTTATGTGGAGGAAAAAGAAAAGTTGATTTAGAAGTTATTCTTAGTAAAGGGGTGATTAAAATCACTACAGTACAAATCACTGATTCCTTGTGAGTTCCTCACAGTGACCTGCTGTAAAATGTTTTTAAACTAATATAACTATAAATTATTGTTTATATTCAAACTGATAAAGTAATATAAGCCAGTGGTTCGCCCTGGTGGGGCGCGAGCACGCAGCCGCGGAAAATCACGGAACATCCCGGACTCATTGACTATTTGTACAGAGGAGATGCAACAAATTCCCGCCCCCGCTTGAAATGTAAGCGGTTGGATCATTATAACGCATCAAACAAATCAACTACACAGTGTTAGAACCGTTTGCTGGTTCTGGGGTTCGACTGAAATACTGAGTTGTACACGCTAGTAGAATGCAGGATTCCTCCGTCCTCCTCGGCCTGCAGCGCTGGGGGAATTCAAATGACCACAGAGACAAAGGCCTAGTCCACACGTTGCCGGGTATTTATAAAAACGAATATCGCCCCTACATCGTTTTCAAAAATAATATCACACACACGAGATCGTTTTAAGAAAAGTTTTCATCCACATGAATCTGCATAAATACGCCGTAGAGTGTTGTCATAAAGACGCCAAGCGCATAGATGGCAGTGTAACATAAAGCTAACACCCATGTCAGCCAATCAGAATCCTTCAAAACAAAAGCATAAAGTACATATCCTAGAAGCGCTCCTTCACGTATTCGCCCCTTTCACAAATCCCAGAATGCACCGCACAACCGGCAACATCCCGTTCACCATTTTCTCTTGTTTGTCTATACCAGCTACGCTACATAGACTGTTTACAACTTTATTTGGTAAGTAAATACTTATGTGATGTATACTAGCTTTTGTAACTATATGCAGATAATATGTCTTTTGATATTAAACATGGAATTGTGGGATTGTGAATAGGGCGAATTGGAGAAGCTGAACTTGTAAAAACAAACACGCAAAGAATGCTTGAATTAACATAAAAATGAAAACTTCTCTGCTGGCGTGCATCCTTCCACAGCAAGGCAGTCAATTACAGTGGTCGCGCATATGACATCACAGCATCATTTGTCGCAGATTGTGATGTTCTGGACTCTAAAACGCCGTCTTCACACGTACACACGCAAACGCAAAAACTGAGTTTTCCAAAATCTCCACTTTGGCTGGAGTTTTCATAATCAATCGTTTTTGGTGGTGTAAAACTGCCTTTGCATGTGGATGAAAGGCTCAAACGCATAAAAAATATATGCGGTTATTCAAATACCCGGCTACGTGTGGACAAGGCAAAAGTTTGCACTCAATTTGATTTCCCAGTTTATTGTTCAGAACAGCAGAGTATATATGCTTTAGAAAGCGACAAAGACATACAGGTTTGGGATCGTGTGATCATATGATTGGTTGAAAATGGAGAAGACTCATGATTGGTTTAAAATGATTATAGTCACGTTGTTAGAAGACCCCAATGTGAACTAAGTGAGCCTGTGGCAGGATAGCTTTGGAGACTTGTTAATCAAATATTGTTGTCACTGAAGATTACTAAAGTGTAATCTATAGCTTTGGAGCCAGCTAGTCTTGACTCCAATGTCATATAGCATGTGTGTGTGTGTGTGTGTGAAGCCATGAATTTAAGAGCAGGACAGCAGGCCTGAACTCCAATGACCTGTCTTATGCATCTATGAAAAAGTGGAATTCTAACACACAGCTTCATTTCTAATCAACCAATCAGAAAGCAGTATTCTGAACCGACATGACGTCAGTTTTATATACGATATAAAAGTCTACACACGCGGTTGCTCAATGCTCATTATTCTTCTATTTCTGTGGTCAAGTGTTTGTGACCTCTTCTGTTATCCATCTAAACGCTTATCCGTTTAAAACAGTGTTTTTAAAGACTAACCACACAGAAAGGTTCTTAAAGATTTTCTATGTCAGCCACAGATAGTTATTTTTTTACCTGCTAGGCGTGCAGTTAGCTTAGCTATTTAGCCTGCGTGCAGTTAGCTTAGCTATTTAGCCTGCGTGCAGTTAGCTTAGCTATTTAGCCTGCGTGCAGTTAGCTTAGCTATTTAGCCTGCGTGCAGTTAGCTTAGCTATTTAGCCTGCATTTTCACAGCTCTCTCTCTCTCTCTCTCTCTCTCTCTCTCTCAAAGAATTACAATCGTAAAGTCATAAAACAAAAATAATTTCCCTGCAAACATCTTACTTCTGTTTAAATAACGTGTCTAAGTCCTGACTGATATGAGCCCCAGATAGTCTCACACACACCTAGCCACACGTCAACACACACACATTATATCATAAACTTTATTAAACACAACTGAGAGAAATTATTTCACAAATAAAAGTGGAGAAATTACTGACACCTAATGAAAATAACAGTAATAATACAAATATATACATAATATATTTATATAATAATAATATTTTAGGCCTAGCAATAATAACCTAGTCAAGGTGTGTGTGTGTGTGTGTGTGTGTGTGTATGTGTATATATATATATATATATATATATATATAAATAAATAAATAATCTCTGTGGTTAGGAAGGGGGCCTGAACCGCATTGAACCAGTGTTAGGGGGGCCCAGCTTGCAAAAGGTTGAGAACCACTGATATAAGCGATATCATCTTAAGGATAGTAAAGAAAATTCATAAATAAATGTGTATAAGGGAATAAATAATAGTACGCATGAACAGGCAACCAGAAAAATAAAAACCTGTAGAGATATAGTCTTTCCACTACACTGCAGCTGTTTAAGGCACATGAGGAACTTTTTGCCATCTACTACTAATATGTAGCCAAAGTTGAGGTTTTACTTCTCTAAAGCTACATAATACAGAAAGTGAAATATGCTGAAAGAACAATTGTAGGATTTATAAAGGAAATGAATACTGCTCCAATCAGACTCTAATCTTTTTATACAGCTACATCATAGCATTCATTTCCAAAGGTATTGTGAGATTTATTCTATATATGAACATTTACATACAGCTTGTTTGGGCACTGGGTTAGAATCTTGTTTCAGTATTCAGTTTTAGTCAACTTCACACTCTGCAGAACCACATGCCCCACAAGACTGTTTTTATAACTTCCTGAGAAAGTTCTCACACTATCCTGGTGCTTGTGAGGTTTATGCTTCTCTTCCTTTACACATGTCAAAGTTCTTCAAGAGTCAACTGAATTCTCCTAACTTACAAACATAATCTACAGAGTAAACCAGTTTAATCATACTACATTTCATATCTAGAAATGCTACCAAATTGTTTTTCTCACTGACTGATGTTTGAAGTTAAAAAACTACTACTAGACAGGTGTTATATGATCAGTCAAACAGTGAAAAAGTCCACTGTGCACAGAATAAAGATCAAGTGTTCCTATAGCAGCACTTAATCAAAAGAAATGATCTAAATGAGTTTACCCTACTGAATCATTACCTGGAAAAAGTCTTATGCAGCGTCTTAAGGGGCACCCTTGGCTAAACTCCATTACACTGAGTCTACACTGCCACATCAGAATTACCGTACTGTGGAAAAAATGTGTTCATAACTTAATTGAAAGAGTTAAAATGTGATGTTTTGTATTCATTGCACAGTGAGGTATGTTCTATGCTGTGCTTGCAAAACCTTTCCTATACTCTAAAATCTTTCCAGATGTGTATCTGTGTTTCATACAGTTGGGATTTGTTAAAACATGTGATGGTCTCTGTCACGTGTAAATCTATGCCGTAATCCTCTCAAAAACGTGATGGGAGGGTCTTTTTTAGAATATGGGGTTTTATTCTCTTTATCTTATATGTGATATGAGATATATGGGCATGGCTTGTTTCTTGGGGTATATAAATCACATGTTCCTTTGTTTTGGGGGAGAAGAATCTGACCACACTGTCTCCCAGGTTCGTTGGAAAGCCTGGTTAAACAACCTGTTCTTTGTTTTCCAAAAAAAATCTTTTAACATCTCGTGTTGGGGCAGATTTTCTTCATTAATCAACACACTCTGACATCATAAGAAGATCATATACATCAACAGAAAGTTGTATTTCAATCCTTTTTTTGTTGATGACCTTTTTCACGATATTCTAATTTTGCAGATGCACTACTAAGTGAAAGTGAAAACAAGTCAGAGAACAAAAGTCTGTACACTGTAATGCACATGTACTTGGTATTCACTGACTTTAACCCAGGGGTGTCCAAACTACGGCCGGCGGGCCGTCCATTTTTAATTGGCCCGCCTGAAATTTTATAAATAGAATAGAATATGGCCCGCACTTCAACTTCTGCTTGAGTGTATTGCACTTAGTTTTAACACCAGGGGGAGCTACTGTTGATCAAGGCAGTTGCTCCACCAAAAAGGACAATCACAGAAGAAATTTACGCGTTTATGCGTTGTTAACACCGAGTACACACTGCTGTCAGCTGATCTCATCTGATGCAGATTTGCTCCTTGATCAAGTGACATTTGTCCAGGTTTTTGGCACTAGTGGCATCGGATCAGCACCGCAGCTGGATGGCCCGATTTACATACCCAGCACAGCTGATACTCACCAGAATAATTTACTAAAATTATATGCACTCCTGTTAAGTCCAGTTCAGTCTGTTTTAATGTTGATAACCATTTCAAACGAACGTTAATAGGTGTGTTGCTAAGCCTAATAACTTAAATAACAAGCTTGAAATGTACCCGTCCCATTTTCCCCTTTATTGTTTTTTTCTCTGTACTGTAAATCTTCTGAGGTTGCTGTTCTGAGAATGAGCTACCAAAGCTATTTCTGAATAAATCAATAAAGATCCATTTATGTAAAGCTGTGATGAAGGTAGTTTTGTCTTTAATTATATTTAACAATATAACACATTTGACCATTTTTAATTGATTTGACTAACTTTAATACACTAAAGTTAAGGCTGTATACCTAATTTCTAGTAAGTGGCCCAGCCCCTCCTATATTTTTATGTATGTGGCCTAACCCTAACCCTCAGTGAAAAAAGTTTGGACACCCCTGCTTTAACCATTTGAGAGGAAATATAAAAATATTGTGTGCGCTGTGTTATAGTTATGGTACATTAAATACTGTATGTTTTATTTTTTGTTCACTTAGGAAAAAACAGAGGTGTCCAAACTTTTTCATAAGCCTGTATGTGACAGACCAAAGTATACTGCTTTGATTTTTTATCTGAGATTCTAAAAATCTGCTACCTTGACAAAGTTGTGATGTCTTATACACCAGATGAGCTTCTTCAAGGCCCTGTAGTGCAGTGTAAAAAATTCAGTTCTTTCAATGTGGTATGCAAATTAATTTTACATTTGGAGGAATGCTTTTGTTCAAATGAAAGTCTTCTATCAACGGGACTCAAATAAATCTAAATGTCTGAAATCCTAAATCAAGATTGTTGAAATGCAATAGATTTCCATATATCAGTCCTGTTAGTTTAGAATTAGCGTTTAGAATTAGAATCTTAGAGAACTAAGCAACCGTGACACTTATAAGGATTAAACGGGTGGGATAATGGATGGATGGACAGAACTAAGCATCTCCACAAGAAATTGATCTGTGGTACCCAACACCAAGACTTTACCAGTAAATCTTTAAAGTCCTGTAAGTTGCAAAGTGGAGGCACTAAAGATCAGACTTGATTGTCTAACATGTTCCACAGATGGTAAATCTGATTAAGATCTGGGGAATTTGGAGGCAAAATCAACACTTTGTACTCTGTCATGTTGCTCAAACCATTCCTGAACATTTTTTACAGTGAGTCAACCGACATTATCCTGCTTAAAGAAGGTCACTGCCAGATGGCATGTCAAAGTGACATCCACATGAATTCCAGGACCCAAGGCTTCCATCAGAAATTTCGCAGAGCATCACAACACATGATTCCTAAGACCAGATAATGATGATCTGTTGGCCCATGGATCAGATTTGATGATCATGCGCTCATTGTAGACACATTTGACCTGGATAAAGGACAAGCATGGACACTCTGACCAGCCTGCAGTTATATGCAGTAATGTTCTGATATCTTCCTATCGTGGCCAGCATTGACTTTTTCAGTCATTTGTGCTACTCTAGCTCTTCTGTGGGATCAGGCCACACAGACTAGCCTTTGCTCGCCATGCATGTCAATGAGTCTTTGGCCCCATGATCCTGTTGCCATTTCTCCAGTTATTCTTATTTTGTTGGTTGTAACAACTGTCATGTCATGTCACACGCTGTCATCGCTACGCAATGGTAGGCTGCACAGAAGAGTCACTTCTCTCCAATGCCATCTGTCTCTGGTTGCTTGTAGCAGGCTAGCACATGATAATCCAGTCCATGTCTTGATGTTACTGGGAACCAAAAAGCTGTGACCAAGTCATCTAGCCATTTGACCTTTGTCAAAGTTGCTCAGATTCTTACATTTCTCCATTTTTCCTGCTTTCAACAGATTGACATCAAAACTGACTGTTCATTTGCAGAATAAGACAGTCAATAATTTTGAATATCAGGAAATTGTTTATTTTTGTTCATAATTTAACTCAAAATGATAAACCGTCATATATTTATTCATTACATGTAAAGTAATGAATCTCAAGCCTTTTTAAAATTCTAATGTTGATCATTTTTAGTTCATGAGCAGGCCAATCATACAAATTAATATCAATATACATATTAAAAAGACTTGAAATATGTAAGTTTACGTGTATTCTTGTTAGAGATGATTGTATACCCCACCCTTCAAAAGTCTCATTGTAACAAGATGATAAATGTTATTTTAAAAATCTGTCAGTTTTAAAGTCATAGATCACTGTATGTACCACTTTACAGTATAATATATAAGAATAATGCACTAACGCACTAGTTCCACTA
Organism: Crenuchus spilurus; assembly: GCA_036984385.1. Classification (NCBI taxonomy): domain Eukaryota; kingdom Metazoa; phylum Chordata; class Actinopteri; order Characiformes; family Crenuchidae; genus Crenuchus; species Crenuchus spilurus. The sequence continues at coordinate 32,513 of BRDA01007927.1, read as the reverse complement.
CAGTTCTTCTCGATATGACACATCTGCTCAAGTTGTTTGGGCAGCTACTTTTACTTATTTAAATTGAGGAAGGTTTTAGGCTGCCTTCTCCTTATCTGATCTTGTTAAAGGAAGTGAAATGTCCAAAAGTGACTGGACTGTGTCTAAGACACTAATGAAAGTGTACTATTATATCACCCAAAATAACATGGTAAGCAGTTGTTTACATGGAAAGCATATGTGTTGCCTATATTGTTATCACAAGATTATGACTTATTTTTCTTCTCATCTCCAGACAACTAGATTATTTTTTTTTAAATCATAACATATTTGTCTACTGATTGTGAAAACAACTTTTGTTGTCATGGTCTTATGGTGTTGTTTAAACATGACGTCAGCAACAGATTTTGAATACAAAACAAAACTCTGCAATGTTATTTAATGCCTTAATTAATCAGAAGGTGAAATAAACACCAGTTTCAAAGAATTTTCTGGTAATCATTTATTGTTCTAGCTTTGAGGCAGCTGGTTTTTACTGTCAGGTCTGTCCGCGTTGGCCCCGCCCCCTGCCCCGCCTCCTGTCCCTCCTCCTGTTCCAGTCTGAATAGAGGAGCAGGGCGCGCGCATGAACTGTGAGACTGAACCAGGCGACTGGAACCGAGCGTTTGTGAGTCAGACTTATCGAATTAAAGTTGGAATAAAACGTCCAGAACGTCGCTGAAACTATGGACAGATAACTGGGGTAAGTTATTGAGTTATTGAGCTACAAGCATGACATGGTTAATGAGTAGAACAGGTGGTTAAGGTTTTTTTTAATGAGTGAGTCACCAGCACTTTGCATCAGTCAACAGTAACCTCATATTAACCTGTTATATTAACCACTTTCACTCAGAAAACAGATGCATGTTACTTCAGCGAGATAACCCTTAAAAGCAAACATGGTACTTAAAGTCTATTTATACTCCCTAAAGCTATACTACATATAGCTTTACAAGTGTGTGTATGTATGTAATATGTGTGTGTGTGTATGTGTATGTGTATATATATATATATATATATATATATATATATATATTTAACACTACAGCTACATTCTCTAACTCCTACATAACTCTAACTGTTAAATTTTGACACCCTCAGTGTTAATTTAACACTGGCAGATTTACTGTGTACATGGAAACTGGCTTGTTGAGTTTCACCAAGAATTGAAAGTATCAGAATGTTTCAATACTCAAATTTGCCGATCATGTCTATACTCTAGAGTTCTATACTTTCAATATTTTCAAATACAAATAAGTTGCAGCAATTTAACTATTTCTTTTTACAGCTAGAGTTCTGTATAGATTACAGAGTTTACAATTTAAATGTTCTATAAAAATGGCATTAAAGACAATTATGTTTTTAATTGATAAGCAAATTAACTATTTGGTATCAAGTATCACAATGCCACATTTGATACATTGTGATACACAAGTAAAAATGATTGTATTGTGACAACCCGACTGACTTACTGGAGTTATAAGTGAGGAGAGAGAAAGAGTCTGGAATGTTCAGTAGAACCAAGTGGTTTTAGTCAAATGTTATTCCGACTCTTTCTGGTTCTCCACAGGATTTGACATGGTAGATGTGCTACCAGAGAAAGTGGGTCCCATGCCTCTCAAATGCAACTTAATTTTCCTGCTGGTCTTGGCTACTGGAGCTCCTGTGGGAATCATAGGGGTGGATGGTGTGTAGCACAAAGTTTTGAGTTTATTGAATTTTGTGTCTGTCATGTTTGGTTCAGCCTCACACAAGAATGTCTCCTTTGTTTACTTGTTTCCTAGAAAAATTATGCTATGTACAGTCGAACCAGGAAGTCCACATGGGCTCCAGCTTCCAGGTCTACTGTATCTTCAAAAAAGACTGCATCAAAGTAATGAACAGAGACAACGTGCCCAAACAACATACAAGCCTGAATACAACCACTGTGATGATGAGCATACAAAACTTAACCGAGACCACCACTGTCACCTGCAATTGTCGTGGCGATCCTGAACCCTGTGGGACTGACATAACTCCAGGGTGTATGTATACAGCTCGTAACTCAGAATAATACATTCAGAATTACTGTAAATTAACATCCGCTGCTCTTGAGGAAGTTTCCAAGCTCAACTGTCACAGATGCTTAGTGAAATAGCCTGTAATTGCTGACTATACCTTGAACAGAGAGCTGACTTGTTAAAAGCAAGTGTAAACACAGGCCAGTTCACAAGTACATTAGCAAGGAAGCTGTCAAAAACTGTGTGATGTGTACGCACATACAATTGAAAACTTTCTCATTTGTTTTAACATGTATCACTTTCACCCTAGTCATTTTCATGATTTAGAGGTGCACCAAGCATCAAAAGTATAGAAACTTAAGTTTGTTAATGAATTATATACTACAACCTTCAGTACTTATTAAAAAAAATTATTTTGGCACCACATTGTGCCATATTTTGTTGACAGCTGATGAGCTCTCTATGATTTACAGACGGTTCAATAACAATCAACGTTAGTTAAACTGTAAAAATGAAGAAATATGTGTATTCTATCAAATTATCATTTCACATTAAAGACAATGATGACTGTCAAATTGATATCAAGTATCATGATACTACATCGGGTGTAGTTACTGAAATCACAACTCTAGTCCCGATTTCTTTTTCAGATCCACCTGAAGTCCCCCAGAATCTCACCTGCGTGCAAGAAGGAGAACTTGGCAATGTGAACTGCACATGGAAATCGGGATGGGAAACACACATTCAGACCACATCACATTTGTGGTTAGTAAAGAGAGAAATCAGATGACCTTTTTTAATGAGGATCTTAGACTTCACTGATAGGATTCACATTCACTCCAGCATGTGCTGGGTTATACTGTTAGTATTGCCTGTGTCACACATCAATATTGAGGACATATTTTTGCATTGATAGCACTGATTCGTAAATAAATGTTTCTTTATTTTCTATCTTTTAAAAATGTAAAAGTTAACAATGACCTTTAATATAAGAAGTACAATAACTGAACAGAGCAATAGCAACACTTGTGTAACAAGTCGGATGCATAACTTCACTGTTTTTAATGTAAACTCTAACATTTTCTTATACTAGGAGACTGAGATATGTCTAGTAAATATTGTGATAATGAGTGTTATCAGTAGTGTTTCATATTCAAAATGAGTCACATTGTTTTGCAGGGTGCAAGAGGACCCTCCCGTTAAGTATGAAAGTGTTACACTTCATGATGGAACCCTTTCAGCCATTTTTCCCATCTTGGGCACAAAGACCCAGTTTTCAGTGTGGGTCAATGCCACCAACAGCCTGAACTCTACAACTTCAGCCGTCTTCAGCTTCATACTCAGTGACATAGGTGCAGTAGGTCAAAAAACTAGGACTAACATTTTAAAGCTGAAAATGTTATGTGGAGCTTCTATATGGGTTCACACCTAAATTTCTCATTCTCATAACTTATCATAATACACCCACACAACAGATACACAAACATAATGTAGTTTATTGTTTTCAGTAAAAATACAGTATGTCTTGTTAACATTTTTAGTTTTTATAATTTTTGGATTATTATTGTGGCAGTAATGTGGTAGTATTTTCCGTTTTATTCAGTTCTGTTTAAATCATTCTCTGTCTGCATAGAACATCAGTGACTTTGGTCCTTCTGAAAAAATTGCCCGGGTGTGGTTTTATGTGCCCTACAGTCTGTTTCCTTCCATGATGGGTTATAATTTGATGAGCTCTGCATTGATGGGTTACTTTACAGCTACACAAAACATGCTGAAACAGTATGAGTGCCACAAAACTGGGAGGAAACTGTTTCTGTTGAGCTGATTCAGGAATGGAGGAAGAGGAGAATGAAGAGGAAGATAATTGATGAGGATTTACATGGTACAAAGAGAAGTGTGCAGGACAAGGAGGTGCTTGTAGAAAAAAGCTGAACGAATGGTTTTCAAAGTTCGTTTTTCCCCTCCTTGTGTGGGATTTGAAAGTATAATGGCAGGAGCTCTGCTCTGATTGGCTGGATTACAGCCAAGAAAAACCCTATACATAAGTTGTTTGTTTTTTTCTTTTGAAAGGTGTTCACAGGGAGTTGTATTTACTACTTTGGCATTGTTTTATCCTTGCGTTTTGCATGCATGAAAACATTTGTTGAAATTAGAGGATATTTGAGGAAAAATGGAGGGAGAGGAGAGAAAATAGGTACACAGTATGCAGGATAAGTGTGAGCGAGAGGAGGTGGATGAAGAAAAAAGGCTGTTATGAATCTAATGGATAGTGTTGAGTGGGTGTGTCACCAGCTGTGTGTATTTGTAATGACAGAAGTGAGGTAAAGTTTTGGTGATTGTTTTCGTTTCAAGATATGTCAGTTCCATGTACTGAACTATCATTTTCATAGTTATTAGATAAGATTTATTACTTGAAAGTACTGTGAATTATATCATAACTGAAATGGAAACAATATGTAAGTTATGTAGTTTTGAGAGTGAGTAACTGGACTGTGGACTCATATACAGACATCATATAACTTAATGAGAGAAAGTAGAATAAGAAAATGGTATGTTTGCCAACTGACATTCATTTCATGTCCTTCCGGTGGCCTCTTTGTGTACAGTAAAGCTCTTGAGCCCACATATCAAGAATGTGGAGTGCACCTCAAGGCAGTGCCAACTGCACACAGACAACTCACAAAGCATTCAGCTGGTGGAGATCCAATACAGAGCAGTCAATCAGGAGACATGGAGCACCTCATCATTCAATGTAAGTACAGATAGAACAAATATTGCAAGTTCAGCATATTATCAAATTTAAAATCAGATTTGTGGACTGATATGCCCAGACATGCTAGCCCTCTCAGAAGACCAAAAACCACTGATGCCTTGATAAGATTCCTAACGCAAAATGTACCACAGCAAACAGTTGACTCAAGATGACACTGACAGCCCACAAAGCCCATTTAGTCTGTAAAATCAGTCTGTGGCTGATTCACTTCTAGAGGGATAAATGTCAGGGGATTTTGCTATCCCCATAAGGTGACATAACTACATCGTTTCCACTGTACAAAGCTTTTTTAATCATATAAGTGTTTTTCATTTATGTGCAGCCTTTTAAATACCAAGCTCATAATGTTCTCAAATATCCTCTCATGTTACAACTAGCAATGTGTAAGCATAGAAAAAGGGGAAATTCGAGATGAAACCTCAAAAAGAACAAAATATTGATTTGCTAGAAATGTGAGGGCACTCTCAGATACAACATGTTTGCAAATAACAAAAAGAAAAAAAATGGTATCTTAAGGCACCAAATTATTACTGTAGAGCCACACTGTTAAAGTTGCCATTATTCTTTTACTCTTGGTTTATGAGAACAGGAAAAAATCTCAGAGGATTAACAAGAAGGTTAAAACCACTATTGCTTCTAAAGAAGACACTGGCGTGGTTGTGGTTTGCTAACAAGTACCTACGTAAAAAGGGTGCAGTAGACTTTAAAATGATCACTCTGATGCGATTGGTTGTAATTAAATGTCATTGTGAATTAAATAAGCAAAGTTACAAACTAACACTGAATAAATTGTAAAAACATTAAGCTTTAGTAGAAGACAGCATGCTACTGTATTTAGAGAATGGAGTTACTATCACAGTGCATCAAAACTTGAATGCAATCATAATAACACAAATTAAATTCAAACAAGAAGAAATGAATGGTCATGGTACAGAAATGACGCAACACTTATGAGGGAAAACAACCCCTATATGTCAGTGACTATGGGATTACATCGTACAGGAGTTATTACATACATTTAGCATATTTTATTTGAAATGTATGGTTTTGGGGTAGAAAGGAAACTGTCATAATTGTCCATTTTCCTAATATGAATTAATCTTATGCATGTTATATATCATTTTAAAAGTGAAAACAAATTCACCCTGAGCACTGCAAAGATGAAGATCTACTGCAGAGATACAAAAATTAGTCATCTGTTTCAGGTTACTTCTCTGAGCACATAATATACAAGAAGTCAAGTGTACTGTGTTATGTGCACAGCGGTCACGTACAGTGGTTCGTAAAATTTAAGCACATCTGTTAACAAAGTAAGTCTCACACAGCATCAGCTACAACTACAGTAGAACCTTGGTTATCGCTGACCCTAGTTATCGTACAACTTGGTGATTATTGACTGTTTTTGAGGAAATTTTGTCCCAGTTATCATTCAACAGCCCGGTTTTTGTCGGCACGCCCAAGTAACTCATCGCTAATTTTGTGAAAAACAAAGCATCCACGCATGTGTTCATCACACACTCACACTTTTTGTTGTTTATTCTGGCTCAAAACAAACTAAAACACGTCACACTAAAGTGATGGCTCGTAGCACCACCTTATGAATTGGTTTGATAAAAAATAGCGGCAGACAATTCAGAGAACGGGTGTACATAATTGAGGTGTTTAAACCACACCGGCACGCTCTAAAACAGAGCGTAAACCCATAAGAGTGAGGTTAAATGTTAATTTATCCATTTCATTTGTTTTTTGTATTTATTTCTCATTGTGTTCTGTACATAAAGCTATAGTTATTCTATATAAAATGTATTTTTGTTCATATTTTGGAGTGTCTGGAACAGATTAATTGGATTGACATCATGTCTTATGGGAAATATTGCCTCAGTTATCATTTGTTTCAGTTATCATCAAGCACTTCAGTGGATTAATGAGGAAAACCGATGTTCCACTGTATTTTTAGTGAAGCTTGGCTTGTTCAGAGGAACAGTTGCTAAAAATACATCTAATAAACTATATCTGATTTATTTCATAGGTTGACTGAGATTGTTTTTTATGCAATTGTCTTCTCTTTTCAGAACACACACTCAACAACAAAGTGGAATGTGACTTCTCTGAATCCGTACACGCGGTATATATTTCAGGTCAGATGGAAACTTAGCCCAACAAGAGGAGTGTGGAGTGAGTGGAGCATGGTCAAGAATATGACTGATGATGAAGGTATTAAACCTATAATGACTCTTTACAATGTTTACTGTACCAAAGCTAAAGAACTTTATTGAAGCTCATCAGTTTCAGATTTTTACTTCAGTCTGAGATGCTATTCTGAGTACAAGGTGTTTTAATGACGAGGTGCGTAATGGAAATAGCTTGTGAGAAGTATGATGGTGTTAAGTATGATGGTGATAACGCCGTTTTCTGACATTGAGTTTTGACTGTTCTCTTTTTTTAGAGTCAGAGTTGCTTATCTTCCATTATTCATGTAGATTAGGTGTTTTTTGTGATGCTAGTTTTCTTCTAACACGACAAAATATTACATTGCCCTCAGTTGCCTCCTGCAGAGCTAATAAAGGTAGTGAAGGTGTGAGACCACAGATAAATAATTTTCGACCCCTTGATATGCACCACTTGACCTTTCTAGCTGCAGTGCTTTTGCTTCTAGCAGGACACTACAGTTTTGCATCGTCTCATGCATTAACTGTTTTATATCCACTACATTGTGTTGTGTTCCACTAAAATTAAATTTTAATTAGCCCAATTCATATATCTATCTATCTCTCTATCTCTCTCTCATTTTTATATATACATATATATATATATATACTATGACAATATTAAACTATGTTTGACTAGCAATGTCAATGGACCAATAAGTAATGCTGCTATGCTAAGACCATAATGTGAAGGAAGTAGCTGCATGTGCAGGTGTATTGAAGAATGCAGTCATATGGGAATACAAGCAGTGACAAACATCCCAGTTTACATTAAATTAATCAGAATTAATGAGATATATAGCTAGCTTAGCTACAATATCCATGTACAGCCTAGAGAGTGACTGTTGTAAAAGAATTTCAAAATTCAGTGTATAATTCAATGTAATTTCTGATTTATTGCAGATATTATAGTAATGTCATCAACAATAGGCCATGTGTTAATAATATATTGTACTGACAATGATCTCTGCCTTAAATGCTTCTAAATGTGCTAGATAATTCCTTTTCAGCTCCTAAAGCAATGGTCGATGCTTGGTATCTTGAAGAACACTCACACACAGTCAACAAGCCTATATGGTTATTGTGGAAGGTAAGTATTACGATAAAGTATTTCTTTTAGGTCCAGTGATTTTATACGTAAGCAGCCTTGAAAAGCAATGTTGCAGTCATCCTTCCACAGTCACAGATAGCAGGATATTGGATTGACAAATACTGTGTCTCTATGTTTACTGAATGCTGTTTGATAAATAAAAGTATGAGCATGTATGGTATAGTCATGCTGTTACTCCAGATAAACCCCTCCCCAGGAACTATGTAAATGTCAAACCGCTACTGAGCTATGACTTGCATGATGTGAACTGCATCCTTTCAACCACTCTGATAAAAGAAAAGGTTGAAGGCTTTCAAGTTTCAGTTTATGAAAAATCAAGAAAAGGCTTAAAGGAAATGATGGTGCTGACTGCTAGACTTCTCCAACGTCCTCCCTCTATGATTTTTCATACTTATTTGCCTAAGACTCAGAACTAGATTTTGGCCAGTTTTTAAGGTTTAGCATGTCCTAAAGATAAAAGTAATGAAAATTAATTCAGTTTTAATGTGCTGTGATATTTTGTGTTTAGGAGATGAGCCAATCAGAAGCCAGAGGAAAGATTCTTGGGTATAATGTGACCTTGTTCCACCATAACAAGAAAATCAACAGTACATGTATTGAAGCCACAAGCAAAAATTACAGTGTGCCTTGTACTTCTTGTACTGTATCCATCTCTGCCATCAACTCAAAGGGCCAGTCTCCTGCTAGATTAATTAAGCTGCAGCATACAGGTAGGCCACAATAACATAACAGCTGACTTCTGTTTCTTATTAATGTTGCTCTTCTTGATATTTTACATGTATTCTGTGATGAATAACATACTTAAACACGTGAGATGTTCTGAATGAATGTGCCTGTGGTATTCATGTTCAGGTTTAGAGTTGGTTATGTTGACATATTATAATTTAATTATTATTATAACGAATAATACATTTAAATGTTATTAAATATTTCCATTTTTGTTGTCTAAAAGGGAATCTAAAGGATAGTTTTGTTTTGTTTTTGCAGCTGCTGCTTTATTGAAAGTGAATAGAAGGAATCTGAGCAATTGCAATATCGCCCTCTCCTGGCAGAGGCATGCGAGTACACACACAGTGAACGAGTACCTGGTGGAGTGGTATCCTGTGGGACATAAACAGAAGCTTCAGTGGATGAGGGTTGACCGCCAGCTAGATACTACAAACATCACTGGTTGGTTCTGTAGATATAAGCATTTAATTTCCGGCTTTGATGTTGTTTTCCTAAATATATGACCTACAGAGCCAGAATGGAGCAGTTGTGTTCACAGTTTAAATTAAGTTTAAATCAACTTTATAAGGAAAAATCAATTATAACTTTATATTAAAGTATTATTAGTACTAAATTTGCAGGACATGTAGCTGAATGTCAGACTTATAATTATATTTAATTAATTTTTAATTGATGGATAAGTAATCAGACCGTTTCATGTTGCTCTGTTGCAGATGTTACACATATAGATGCTCACGTATTAACATCTTGTCTTGCCCCCCCCCCCCCTTTCATCTCTCTCTCTCTCTCTCTCTATACAGGTTTGCAGTCCAAAGAATGCTATGAGGGTGCCGTAATTTATTTTCTCCCTACTAGGACAGAAAAGTTGTCCTTTAGTCGTATCTCCACATGTCCGTCAGGTTAGAAAACTGCTCCCTTATGAACAACAACAATTAAAACACAAATAAACGCAGGTGTCATAACAAATGTGTCCTTGAACCCACAGTTCCACTTCAGGGTCCTGAGTGTGTCACCACAGTGAAGAACGATACTGTGGAAGTAAAATGGATGGAGGTTCCTCTAGAGAAGAGAAGAGGCTGTCTCATAAAGTACAGCATCTACCTGCAGAATCTACCTGGAGGCAAAATTAAAACTTACAGTAAGGAACTAAACTGTCTGTGTCGTGTTACTATGTCTGAGAAACCACTTTGTCTGAACATGTGTATCCTCCACAGCATCCTATACGGAGATTTAGATGATGAGATTATTGTTTTAGTATCAGTGAGAAACCACTTCAGTAAGCTGTTCATGTACATTATTATTTTTAAAAGGATCACAGCTCAATCTTAAATGTTAACACCTTGTGTGAAGATGTTTGACTAGATTGATGAGCTTTGTAACCTCTGTTTTTTTGGCCAAATATTGTCATGCTGAAATTAATTGGCATATTTAAATTCTGGAGTAATTTGCTTTTAACAGTGATTTTTGTTGTTGAAAACTTGATAAATCCTTCTGTGTCGGAGTAACTAGTGAGCTTCTATTCTCCCTACTAACAACAGTACACATGCAACTATGATAGTGGCAGCGTTTTATTCAATATAATGTGTTATAAAACAGAGTCACTGTAGTTAAACCATAATTCTCTCCTCTTGCTGGAAGTAATAATTTAATTAACTGGTTAGATGGCCAGATGAAACAAAAATCTGAGCCAACAAATCGGTCCAGCATGCTAATAAAAATACTACTGAACTACTAAAAATACAAAATGAACAAATTAATATAAATACAAATAAAATTCAAATCTGCTGCCAAATGTTACCTACGTATGTAGACTGCTCATTAGGCACAGACAGGCCAAGATACTGAAGGATTACTGTGTTGTAGGTGTGAAGCACCCACAGAAAAAGTATACCATCACTGGTCTCGCCCTCGGACAACAGTACAAGCTTTGGGTCTCAGCCTGGACTGAAGCAGGAGAAGGACCGAAAGGAAATGAGCGTAACATTGCAACCCGCTCAGGAGTGCAATCAGGTATGACACAGACTTTTCATTCAGATTTAAAAACACCATGCTAATAATATATTCTTTAATGAACAGGCTTTCTTGGGAAATTTCTGATTTTAAAGACATGGCTTCTGCAACAAATACATTCATGCCCACTAGGCCATTAAAGGGCATCTTTTGTGTCAATAACATTAACAGGAAGTGGTTCCACCATTCAGTTCCTTCATGTACTGACAGTCTCCAGTTTAATCAATCAAAACGTCTAAAGAGCATTTTGGATTTCAAGAACAGAATTGTTTTGGGAGCAAAGAAATTGAATTAATATTAGTTAAGCAATTATTAGTATTATTAATATTAGGGAGCAAAGGCATTGAATATTAGTGATTGAACTTATGCACTAGCATGGAAAATGGTTCTTTACAGAGACTATTCAGTTTAAAACATTGTGAAGATGTCACCTACTGTTCTCATGTTATCTAGTATAGCCTGCTACAAGAATACGATAATGTAGTTTGCAAGGTACACCAATCAGCCATAACTTTCACATCAATTTGAATCTACACTCATTGTCCATTTTATCAGCTTTACTGAAAATATAGGTGCACGGTGTAGTTCTACAATTACAGACTGTAGTCCATCTGATTCTCTGTATACTTTATCCTCCTTTCACCTGTTCTTTGGTGATCAGGGCCAGCACAGAGCAGGCACAGTGGTGCTTGAAAGTTTGTGAACCCTATAAATGTTCTATATTTCTGAATAAATATGACCTAAATCATCAGCAGATTCACTAATAGTAGATAAAGAGAACCCAGTTAAACAAATGAGACAAATATATTATACTTGGTCATTTATTTATTGAGGAAAATGATCCAATATGACATATTTGTGAGAGGCGAAAGTATGTGAGCCTCTAGGTTTAACAGTTAATTTGAAGGTGAAATTAGTAAGCTGTTTTCAATCAATGGAATGACAATCAGGTGTGAGTCAAAGTCTGCACTTCACAACACATGTTTGTGGAAGTGTATCACAAAGGAGATTTTTGAGTAGCTCAGAAAAAGGGTTGTTGATGCTCATCAGACTATAAAAGGTTACAAAACCATCTCTAAAGATTTTGGACTCCTCTAATCCACAGTCAGATTGTGCACAAATGGAGAAAATTCAAGACAATAGTTACCCTCCCCAGGAGTGGTCAACCAACAAAAATCTCTCCAATAGCTAAGTGTGTAACAAAGGGTCACAAAGGACTAAGCAACTGAAGGCCTCTCTCACATTGGCTAATGTTCATAAGTCCACCATCAGGACAACACTGAACCACAATGGTGTGCATGGCAGGGTTGCAAGGAGAAAGTCACTGCTCTCCAAAACAACCATTACTGCTAGTCTGCAGTTTGCTGAAGATCAAGTGGGCAAGCCACAAGATTATTGGAAGAATGTTTTGTGGACAGAACTTTTTGTTTAAATGAAATGTGTTATGTTGGGGGAAAGGAAAACACTGCATTCCAGCATAAGAACCTTATCCCATCTGTGAAACATGGTGGTGATAGTATCATGGTTTGGGCCTGTTTTGCTGCATTTGGAAAAGGAGAATAAGAGTGTGTGCAGAGAAACAGATGAACTGCAGTCTGTAATTGTGAAACTACAAAGTCCACCTATATGCTCAGTTGAGCTAAAATGGATAATGAGTGTAGATACATTGTGTGAATGTGGCTGATTGATGTATTCTTCCTAAAACTTTGAAGATATTTGAATCCTTCTGTCCTCCCAGTATGTTTTAGGAATAGTTTTATCCCTAGTGCACTTAAGTCATTAAATTTGGTGATTATGGTTCGCTTACAGGTAAGAATTAATTTGTGAATTCATTCTCATAAAAAGTTCATGTCTTGCACGTCTGTTATGTTGTTAGCTTGTAAGCTGTCAACTATTTTTATGTTGCTCAGTTTTATATACCATCATCTGTATAATGACCTTTCGACCTGCATAATTGCTTCCTTGTCTTCCTCTTTCAGCTGAGAAACCTCTGGCTCTGGTCGTGTCAGTTGGACTTGTCACTTTCTTCATGTGTCTCTTTTGTCTGTGCATCTTCCAGTTCTCTTCACTAGACAGAAGGTGAGGACACGAACAACATGAAGCTCAATCTCCATCAAAAGTTTATATGTAAACAGATGCTTAAAGCACTACGGTGTGATTTGTCTTACAGAGTGTCGCACTGTTGTCACTGCCTAAAGCCAAGCATTGTTCCAGATCCGGCAAACAGCAAATGGGCAAAAGAGTGCGCAAGTGAGAAGGTACAAATTCACACTCATTGGTGCATGTACACACGTTGAATATGCTCTTCTCTATTCAAATATTACATCCGTCTATATGAATCCACTAAAGCAACAGTACATGAGAGGGAGTTCAATAACAGCACAGTTGTAAACATTTAGTTCAGAAAATAAAGTAATAGGTCCCCGAGTGGCTCAGCGGGCTAAGGTGCTGACAATAAGACCAGAGGATCGCGAGTTTGAATCCTGCTCATGCTGTTTGCCATCAACAGCCAGGGCCCAAAGAGAGCAAAGTTGGCAGGTAGATGGCGCTCTCTCTCCCCATCACTCTCACATTGCAATGTCCGCTGGCTCAGGCGTCTACTGATTGGTCCATTCGAAACTGGAGACCCTGCACTTTCCTCCAAGCGCATTGGTTCCCCAGTGACGGTGTATCAGCGGTAGTTTGAAAAGAGGCAGTGGCTGTATCTCACACAACAGAGGAGGCGTGTGCATGTCTTCACCCTCCTAGAGTCAGGGACAATGCAAAGTGATGGGGAGAGTCCTAATGGGTTGGTTAATTGGCGTCTACCACATTGGGAAAACGAGAAAATTGGCAAAAAATGAATAAGGGGAAAAAAAGAAAATAAAGTAAATACATAAATTCAGCCATGAACGTAACGTTTAACATTTTTAAATTGGCAGTTCCTTCCACCAAATAATAGTTCATTAACAATCTTATTGCTGCATCACAGTAACAAACACCACTCAATTTACAACAGTTCCAACCATACAGTTTGTCTAGTCTCCATTTTCAGAGTCTGACCAAAGGTCAAATGTAATCTTAAGAGTATCAATTTTCTTTTTGTGTGCAAAGTAAGAGAACTAAAAACTGACATTATGGTGAAATAACATTAGTCAACCAGGTCAGATTATCTGATCAGAAATCAGATTACACAGCTGGAGCTCTGTTGTATATTATTACAGGCATGTTCAGATTGATGTTGATTACTAATCAGAAGACTTATGAAGTGTGAAGTTAAAGGACTATTTAATTTCATTATCAGATGTAAACAGTTTTCCCCTTAATCTAATCTTTATTAGTTGTGTTTTGGGACCAAAGCTGAGCCTAACACGAGTAACAAGAGCTTATGCAGTTAATTAAACACTGGCATTAGCGTTGTGTATTCCTAAATCTTCACACATTTGCCTCAAGTTATTAAATAGTTTTGTGTTTGGTGTATAGCACTGTATTGCATTCTATTACATATGAAAATGTATTAAAGTACAGGCAAACTTGAAGCTTCAATTAGCTGCTATTGCTGTTTTTAGCTATACAGTGCACTTTTGTCTTGACCGATTGTTTGCAATAGCATAAATTAAATTTTCTTTTGAAAAACTAAAAACGTGTGCTTGGATTTAAGACATCTTAACAAATTGGTTGCTGTCTATAAAGGAGTGACATAAAATATGCAATGCAGTGCCTGTTTCTAACAAAATATTGAGCCCCACCACTACTGTTATCTCCCAAATTAATGTTTAAAATTTAATTCAAAATGGTCAACTGCCATTTTATCTAATTTAAATGTAGTGACTTATTTCAAGCATTTTTTAATGTTGATACTGTCTGAATAGTAATTTACTCAAAATAAAAGATTCTAAAACTTTGAGATGCTAGATTTCTGATCATCATGAGCTGTAAGCTGATCAACAAAAAAGGCTTGAAATGTCACCGTTTTCCTTTTTGAATTAAATTATGAATTTTTTTACACAATATTCTATTTTCTGATCTGGACTGTACAGTGATGGTAGATGGGTAGAACTGCCAATCCAGTGAAAAGGGACCTCAACAATTTACATGCCAGAAGTGTTAATAGCACATCTTTCATTTCACTCATACAATATATGTCAAAAAAGTCTTCTGTCCAGTTTTAGTACTGCAAGAGAACTAACATTGTGGTTCTCCACTCAGGGCGAGATGAAAATGCAGTTGTACCTCAGCGACTCCAGTATGAGTGAAGAGGAGCCAGATACTGTGGATGTACAGGAACTTTCTCCAGAGAAGCTGCTCCAAGAAACAAACGTCCACTTCACTGATGCCCATTACTCACACAATGACCCATTGAAGGAGCACGACATCCCATCATCACCCTATCAACCCAATCCCTCAAGCTCATACCTCAAAAGTATTTCTCACATGTCCAGCTCCTCGGATACCACCGACGCCTCGAGGAACACAGATGTTACTGTAGACTACATTTCTACTCATGGAGTGTTGAGTGGAGATGAGGAGGAGGAGAACATGTTTCAGTTCTTACCCTGCCCGTCAAGCCGTTTCCTTGACCCTCTGATCTCCATCGGAGGAAAACTAACTCTGGACGCAGTGAAAATAGACTGCAGTGAATTAGAGTGCACATGAATTTCTACATGCAGCAAAGCAAAGCCATTTTCCCCGTTTACACTGTTCTGTACACTTGAATCTCAAACTCACAACCACTTTTGGCATCCACAGCCTTTATATTTTTAAGTGAACTAAACCATTCAACACTAACAAACCAGCATGAAACATCTTTTGGGATAACATGCCAGTATGAATAGTGGCTGCATAACTGTATGGCACCAACCCTGTCATCAACGCAGCGAAATCCTGTTACCACACAGCTTTAACATGTTACTGTTAAATGAGCAATTTACCTCCGCTTGAGTGTTCTGTTGTAAATATTACTGTACATGTGACTTTTTTAATAACCCAGCAATACTGGAAAATGTTACTGCAGTTTCCTTGCTGTGGCCTGCCACTACTCCCAACATTGAAATTAAGGTCCTCCCAAAAAATGCATAAACCTGTTGGATAGTTGTTACCTAACCTTTGTGAATGTTATCACCTCCAAATAATGCAACCTCATCAACCAAGCTTTTGCAAGCTACACGCCCATTTTGAGTGTTCAATTAGTACACAGGGCATAATCAGTTACATCTCCCCAATCTGTATTTTACGTTCCACTACAATACAATTTTGTCTTTGCCATACCAACCTGTCATAGCCAGCCTGTGACCGAACCATCAAAAGAGGCTACAGACTTGATGAAAACGCACTTTTTGATCATATTAGAATCAAAAGTGAGAGTCCATACATTTCAAATGTAAGGGTGAACAAAATCAGTTTTTAAACTTCCTATTCCCAACAATGCTGTAAAAGCATGAAAAAGATCATTTATAGTGCACACACAACCACTCAATATGAATAGACCATCTTTTAATTATGGACAGAGGTCTGAGTAGTAGCAGGGTAAGAATTCACACATTTTCATAGCACTCAGCTGTTCCACAGTGAACAACTGCTAAGCCTTTCAGGACAACTATGCAGTAGTGTTGCTCTGAAAAGCAGTGGGGAAAATGAAAAAGCAAAATTAAATTGAAAACATAACTGCTGTATTAAAATACACAACTGATGTATACTGTTATCAGTAAACAGGAGTGCAAAATGTAAACTAGAATTTTTTAAATCCCTAAAGCAAGGGTGGGAATTTCCAGTCCTGTCAGGTTGGGTTCCTGCATAGTTCTGCAATTTTCCTGCTCAAACACAACTAAATATAACTCTGTTAAATCACCAGGTTTAGTTGTATGACAACAGCAAAATTACCAAACTGTGCTGTACTTTTGGCCTCGAGATATCCCACCTCAGCCCTAAATTATTTGATGAATGAGTGCATTACTATCCTCAGAGCAACCAGTCACTGATGTAAATGTACACCATCCTGAATTTTACAAGTTATTCAACAAGTCACATTAGGGATGAATGGAAACACTTCTCAGAGGATTATCATTAGCTGTGATGAAGGTAGAACAATCAAATATTTTGGCATTAAGCTAAAAGTCAAATTATTTGTTACATCATTCAAGGTTCAGATTTGAAACTGTTTACTTTGAACTACTTTAACCCAAATCTTACTCTAGAATGCTGTAACAGTTTGGAAAACAAAATACTCTGCTTGGTATTTTGAACAGATACACTTGAGTGATCCTATGGAGAGCATCTAAGGCATAAGAAGAAAGCAAGCCAAGGGCCACCACAAGCTAACTGATGCACTCTTCACTCCTATATTTGGAAACGCATATTTTCAAGCAGCAGTACAAAAAGTATTCATGGAGAATGCATAAAAATACTGTATGAAAACGTCCCTGCTACTTTATACTGAATACAAAACCTCTACCAATAATTTGCTTCCGAGTAGCAAGAAGTCCTTTCTTTTTTTTTTGTAAGATTTTCTTCCTTTTTTTTCTAAAACAAGTAAAATTCAGTCCTCAGGGGTGAATGGGATGGATGACAGTCTTCCATCATTTCATCTGCTGAAGGATCCATTAGCATGCAAGCCTCGTAGCGAAGGGCCCTTGGGGGGACTCAGTGGCATGGCTGATCATAGCTACCAATCAGGCAGCTTAAGCCAGGGCTGGGAAAGCCTCTGGGTCATCCACGTCCGGGGCAGAAGCTCCGCTTGACTGTAAAGAGGAAGGAGACAAAAACTCATTTAGACTAGAATTAACTAAATTAAACTTTATGCCAAATCAGCATAAAACACTAAATATGAAAAAGTTAAAAAATTAAAAAATAATCACAAGTAAGGTAAATGTGTTTTTGGCATGTGTTGAGCTGCCAAGAGAAACAAAAGTAACAATGGCATGTGCCATAAACATGAAAAGAATGGTTATGAGGGAAAGAAAAATAAAGAACTTAGGCTTCAGATGTTATTCTGGACTCTGGACATGAAACAAAAAGTTAATTATGAAACAAAACTGTGTTCAAAATAAATATAAAATAACTACATTTCTACACAGTTCAATACTGAAGCTTGCTTACCTTATCAGGCCTGCGCTCACGAGGTGGCCTAGTAGTTCCAGCTCCAGCTCCAGCTCCACCTCCACCTCCAGCTCCACGGCTTCCTCTTCCTCCACGAGGTCCACCACGGCCACGTCCAGGACGACCCAGATCCCCAAAGTTTATCTCGAGCTGGGACGTAATGTCATTGGCTGGCTTACGGAAGTGGTGGTCACCAGCAGCTTCGTCAGAAGGAGCCTTATGGATGGGTGAAAAAAGTAGCAGCTTAAGTTTCTCTTTCATGCTAACTTTAATTCAATGACTGTTTTATGAATTATTAAATATGCCAATATCTTGTAAAGTGAAGAGAATACATCCACTGCACAACAAGTGTTGATGCCAGACTAAACCATATGGCTTCAGAATTTAACCACCCAAAGGGCTAAAGTCGTTATTTGATGTCAGAGAACAAGCAGTAATAAGATGATTGACACCACAATTAAAATATTACTGAAATTTCATCCACTATTTAAAAATTATTCTACATACATCCTTAGCCTTGGACTTATGCAGTAGGAATCCTTTCTTCCAGTCAGCTCCTTCATTGGCCTTGCGAATGTTGAAGTCCACCTTGCTTCTTTCTTTGTCCTGCTGGGCCTTATATTCATCTAGCGTCATCTCCTTAGGCCCTTCCTCTTTTGCCTCCTCAACCTCATTTTCCCTGAGACAGAACCACAATTGGTCAGTGTGATGAGAAAACTTATTACAACAATTTGGGATGTATGCAGTGACTTGTCAACATACCAGTGATGTGTTACCATTTTATATTTTTATTAATTTTATGCAAGCCATAGCAAGATGTTAAGACCCGTAGGCATGAACTTAATTGTGAATTTTAAAATATGAAGATTGATGAGATATATCGTACATTAATACATTTATTATACATAGAACACGAGATTATTGCAGAAACATGTTCGCTTAACTTGGTTGGTTGGATGAACATGCATCTAAGCACAGCATGTCTGCACAAACAGAAGCCTATAGCATGATGAGAATATTAGTATATCCTCAGACCAGACTGACATTTTACACATCAGACCTTGACTCCTGGGGAAACCACCACAGATCTTAGAGAAAAGTGTCATTTCTTAGCTCCTGCACAATCATACTAAGCCAAGTGGTTATGGCTACAGAGGTAAACATTTGTAGTGCAACATTTGCAATTTATTTAGAATAATTACATGTTTTACAACATTTGCTGTACTACATGTGCATTTATTTATCTAAATTAAAACTCTCGCCATATTAGCGCTTCCTCTTAGACTACTTCAGTATTAGGGATCATTTTGAAATTACAGTAACAAATTGTCCATGTACTGCCATTATAACTACAGTGGTAACCCTACTTACGAGCATCCCTACTAACGAGTATTCCAGGTAACGAGTCGAGATCTCTGAATATTTTTTGTTCCAGGTAACGAGTAGCGTACATTTCTTCAACTATCCCAAACCGTTAGGGGCGCTGCGGTCGTAGCATCTCCTAGATGCTACCGTAGAAGAAGAGGTCAGTCAATACAAAGTGAAAGTGCCTGTTGAAAGTGACGCTAAGGTAGCAAAAGGTAGTGAACAAGAAAGTTAGATACATTTTACTTTTCATATGATAAGTGTAACCATGGAGCCGCCAGCCTACACGAGCGTCGTCGTCACATTTAAAAACATTTAAAAAAACCCATATAAACACATTATTTAGCATATTAAAGTATACTGTATGTTGGCCGGCTGACACGGATTAATCAGTTTTACATGTATTTTTATGGAGAAAATGCATCCAGCTAACGAGCTCGGATCCTGCACGGACTAAACTCGTAAGTAGGGATACCACTGTATTAGTAGAATATCACAACAGTGATGCAAGACGGAAGCATCAGCAAGAAAAAAAATATGTTATATCAGTCCTTCTGTTCTGGGAATTTTAGACGGTGCCTAACTCTGAAATGGCCATAGTGGCAAATATGGTGAAGACATGGATTTGGAGCCATTACCGGCACAGACCTTAGCATATAATGGATGTGTGATGAGGTACTGTATATAGGAGGCTTAAAAAGTATACACACTTGTTCTCAGAGTCAGCAGGTGGGTGCTCTTCTCCCTCGTGGGCATCCTCCGTGACATTTGACTGGTCAAGCTCGCTGTAAATAAGAGAAAAAAATTAGATAAAAACTACAAACTCTTAAAAAACACAACAAATGTTCCAGAATATTTGCTGAACTCTTAGGCAATGCTAACTTGAGCAGTCCTGCTTAGATATCTAGTGGTAAAATGAGGAATCTAATATAGCAGTGTTCAAAGGTGATGTCCTTGCTCAACTCACCTGTTAATTGCTACATTTAATGGGTGTGTGAGTATTTACCAAACTAATGGACACTTCCAATCAAGACATGGAGGACCAATTTTACATTGAAGGATTCAACAATTTGCAGAATTTTCCCAATTCTGAGTTGATTGGTAGCAGTTTCTCAATATACTAGGACACCTTGAATAGTTAGAATACTGAGAACGTTATTGTATTAATATTTACTTCAATAACAAATTATAATTTAAGTCATTACACTGACATTTTTACTTTACAGATGATTGCCTAATAGCACATGAAAACCAGAATTCCAGTATTTCAAATTAGACTTTCTCTTTTTGATTCCATTTTCATCCTAATGTAGTGATAGCCAATCGACTAGAACTCTCCCAAACATTTGCAAGGTCCTTGACTCTAGATAGGTGAAGAATAGCACATGCCTCCTCTGATGCATGTTAAGCCACAACTCCTTTTCACTGGGAAGCCAACATGCACAATGGAAAGCTCAGGACCCATAGCTCTGACTGATCAGCTGGCAGACGCCCAAGCCAGGGCACAATGCATAGTAATAGTGATTGGGCGAGTGTGCCATCTACCAACCCAGAGAGCATGAACAACTTTGCTCTTAGGCCCCAGCTGTTGTTGGCAAGAGGTAATACCACGATTCATACACGTGTCAGCACCTTAGTCTGCCAAGCCACCCCGGAGAATATTTCATTTTAAAAAGTTTGAGCAAATTACTATTCTTACAATATCATTACAGTCATTCACGATTCACTAGTAGATGCAATTATTTACTTCCACTACAAACAGCTGATAATTTAGCAACAGTTTATATGAACAGTTCACACCAGCTCATGCCAGTAGTTCTGTATGTTCACTACTAAAACGCATGTATATCTGGTGCTGGACTTACGTCAGTTCATCCTTGACGGTGCCCCAGTTGTGAGATCCACTCCCTCCTCGCTTTTCTTCTGCTTTCAGGCTGCTGAAACAAAAATTCATACTTAGCTTTGAGATTCTAGAACCAGTATTACATTGAAATGGAGAGGGGAGACAACAAAAAAAATAAAATAAATAAATAATAAATATAAGTGAAGGCACCGGAATCACTTACGATCGATCACTGCCGCTGTGTCTGTCGAATTCACGTTTGCCACGCAAGTCAAATCCATCACTTCGTCCAATACCTCTGCCTCGTCCTCCACGGCCTCCTCTGCCACCTCCACGACCCCGGAACGGCCTGTCCCCTACAGACCTAAAAACAAAAAGAGGCCGATGAGTGAGAAAACTAGCGCAGTATACCGACTGCTAAAACGTGACCACAAATCAACTCTTTTACAAGCATCCACTGCTAACTTAGTCTATAAAGACTCAAGACACAGAGACCTATGTGAATCTGATCAGGTCCAAATGTCCAGAACTTTTAAACGGACCTAATGAGTTTAATAAACTAAAAATTTACATTTTGGCTGTGATTAAAGAACATTTAAGTTTATTTTCCCACCATATGTGTTTCCTTAAAACTTCACAGCTATCCATAAATCATGACACCGTCCATAATGAACCACACATTAGTAATCAAGTCTGTCTTACACATTCCTCTACATTAGCTACTTATCTGCCACATTACCGGTCACACATCTTAGATACCAATTTACTAAGTCAGAAGTAAAATTCAAACTTCTGAGAATGTATTACTGCACAATCATTTATATCATATGCAAAGTGTAAGAAAGCTAAAGCAGTGTAGGTTAAACATTTTCACTTTAGATTAGCAACATCTTTAGGTTTTGGTTTCACTTAACAGTACAGCCACTTATTTTACCTACTTTTATTTACTCATTGATTTAAATAACCATTGTTTTTTGTACCACTTACTTTTCAACAGAGAACTCTCCACCCTCAGCAGGTTTGTCCTCAGCTGGCTTTTCCGGTCTGCGCTCACGTGGAGGCCTCCTGTCAGGCCGCCTTTCTCCCTGGGGCCGACCCTCACTCTGACCACCCTGTTGCTGCTGCTGTTGTGGCTGCTGCTGTTGAGAGCCCTGCTGACTTTGCTGCTCGGGCCGGCGCCCCATTCTCCTCATGCCTGAAAACAGATAAAAGTAACTCAAACACCACTAATGTGTGTGCATTACAGGTGCTTTTTATTAAAATTTTGATTACATCTTTCAGAAGATAATGTGCATTTGGAAAAAAATCTTAAAACATTAGTCCTTGCAAAAAATGGTGCGCAATGGATGAAATCTGGTTGTGATATGACCTCACATGATCATCACTACTAACCACTAATCTTAGGTGAAATCCTTTAACAAAAAAAAAAGAAAAGAAAGAAATTTATCACATCATTAGGGTAAGAAAATGTGTTGAGAACCTAAACTCACAGATCTAAACCCAAAGACCAGCTAGGCCTACAAGATGGTGATGGTGCAGCTCCAGGAAATGACGCCACCTGCTGAGCCTGATATTCTTCCTACCAAAATAGCAGCATTGGGGTGCTGCACCTGTCCCCTCACCAAGTGTGAGCCCTAGGGTTAGCCACAACTGGGGTTGGCAATATGATCTAATATTGTTAATTATAACGTACTTTCTAATTATACGGTGGACAGTGTGTAAACATGCATGTAAACACCACCTGACATTTGCACATTTTCAGAAATCTTAGGCTAATAAAAATTGTTCCTGGACTGTAGTAACAGATTGGCATATTTGGAATCAGTAATCACGGCTTATTCATGGCCTTTTTCAATTCGTTGCCACTGTCTTGCTGATATATTGACTGCTATCATTTTAAAGAAAGAAAACGTAAACAAATAGCTTTACAGTGAAAGTAAAGTATCTTTAAATTAAAATAAAGGTCTAAGGAAAGAACGCTGGGGCATTTTGTCTACGGAATAGTATGTCAGTATTTCTTCAGCATGCTGTGGTGTTTATGAAAAAAATGCTACCAACAAGCTAGCCTGCTAGTTATCTATAGCCAGCTAGTTAGTTAGCTAGCTGGCTAAGAGCCCTGAGCTCAAATTCCCACTTAAGATATATAGACCCCCAAAAAAGTCCCAAAAGTACACTAAGGCGTGACTGCAACGACTGTAAATAAAGTCTAAAAGTGTAAATAGAGGAAATGTGGCTCGTGTTAGATGCCCAGTCCTTTGGCTGCTTCTCTCCAACCACGAGGTTTGTCTCTTATCTCTCCTCACTGTCCCCGCCATCTACAGCATAAAGACTTCAGCCCACAAGTGTGTAAAGTGCATCAAGTCCGGCTAAATACACTGCTTCATATCAATCTCATGTGTGCTTATGACAGGGTTAGTAGCAGTAGATCAAGAAAAAAACCTTCACAAAGCTCAATGTAGATCTAAACCCCATCGAGCAGGACTGTAAAGTTCTCAGACATGACAACACGATTATGATGAAAAGACTCTCGACACCAGGTGAAGAATTCAGCAGCATGAACACAATAAAGGAGACGAGTGCGTGTGAATGACTACAGCCGCCAGTTTCTTTTGTCAGACACTAAAGTGCTGGATGTTGTGACCTCATGGTGCAACCTGCACAAGTAAAGCAGCCATTAGCCACCTCTAGGTGAAATTAAACAACTCACCTTCCTTTTTGAGGGGAACGGGCGCCTGTGCTTCTTCTTTCTTCTCTGGGAGTGGGACTTTTCTGTCTTTTTGGGACTCTTTCTTGGGCTGTTTTGCAGCCTGAGCCGCGCTCTTGGCGGCTCCCGGAGCGGGCGCGTCCTTCTTCTTGGTCTCTGCCTGCTTTAAAAGCTCAAACGGATCCTCTTCATCATCAAATAGCTGGTCGAACCGATTGGTTACGACACAGCCAAAACCTTCTTGCAGATGTCCGGGCATGATGGCGCCCCTTCAGCAGGATTCTCCTCCGATTCTACGAGGCTTGGTGCGAGCTACTCGCTTGTAAAGGCCACAAGATGGCTGGGGAAAAGACTTTCGCTTCTCTTCCGGCGTGAAAGACATCCGGGACCTTGTCCTAGCAACGCCTGGGATTTGTAGTCCTAACAGTTGCCTGCATAAAATAAGTTCAGATACATACATACAAATACATACTGCCACTATTACTAAAATTTTATATATATATATATATATATATATATATATATATATATATATATATATATATATATATATATATA
>BRDA01007924.1:13919-50144 GCA_036984385.1 Crenuchus spilurus | reverse complement strand
AGATAGAGAAAGGGAGATAGAGGGAGAGAGAGAAAGAGACTTAGAGAGAAACAGAAAGAGGAGAGGGAGAAAGAGAGACGGGGAGAGAGATGGAGAGAAAGAGAGAGAGAGAGAAAGGGAGAACGCAAGAGGGAGAGACAGAGAGAGATACAGAGAGATGGAGAGGGAGAGAGAGTGAGAGAGAGGCAGAGAGAAAGGGAGAGGGAGGAAGAGAGAGACTGAGAGAGACACAGGGAGAAAGAGAAAGACAGAGAGAGAGAGACTGAGAGAGAGATACAGAGAGAAGGAGAGGGAGAGAGAGAGAGAGAGGCAGAGAGAGAGAGAGAGGAAGAGAGAGAGAGAGAGAGAGGCAGGGAGAGAGGGAGAAAGAGAGACAGAGGGAGAAAGAGGAAGGACTTAGAGAGAGGGAGAGAAAGAGACTTAGAGAGAAACAGAAAGAGAGGGAGAGGGAGAAAGAGAGAGGGGGAGAAAGAGAGAGGGGGAGACAGAGAGATGGAGAGAGAAAGAGAGAGAGAGAAAGAGAGAGAGAGAGAAAGGGTGAAAGCAAGAGAGGGAGAGACTGAGAGAGACAGAGAGATGGAGAGGGAGAGAGAGAGAGAGAGAGAAAGAAAGAGAGAGAGAGAGGCAGAGAGAAAGGGAGAGAGAGGAAGAGAGATAGAGAGAGAAAGAGACTTAGAGAGAAACAGAAAGAGAAAGAGAGGGAGAAAGAGAGAAGGGGAGAGAGAAAGAGAGAGAGACCTATTAACTGTTTATTTCTCCACTCAGCAGGGGGCAGCAGATGCAAATGATTTCTTTCTCTTTTTTTCTCCCCTCAAAAGGACGCAGATTTGTGCTGGCACGCCGACAGAGCCTCATCAAAAGGACATATGGAGAGAGCAGCTTTATTGGAACACTTTTTACGAATTTCCTTTTACAGCAGTGCCGGCTGACGCCAGCCTTCCTTTCCCCTCCGACTGTAATCATAAACACATCTCACACAACACCATTCAGCACACATCATTTTGAAGAGGTTGCCATAGAAACTCACCGGCTCCGTAGTAGCGGGAGGAGAATGGGGGAGAGATGAGCACAGCAATTTCCTCTCACCATTTTGTCCTCAAAAATCACATCTCTCTCTCTCTTTCTCTCTCTCTCTCTTTCTCTCTCCGCCTTCTCCTTGCCGGCTGGATGAAGCTCTTTCAAAAAGCCCCTTCCCCTCCTGTGCTTTAAAATAGCACAGGCAAATGTCAAAAACATCAGTGGTTTAGGCTATGTCAGAATTTCTATATGGATCAGCACGTAACCTAGAAGCAACCCATTACACAACTGGAGCATAACTACATTGACTGTAGGCCATGCTGAAAGTCTGATTCAGGCTTGCTGCACAGTTTTCAGTGCTTTTTAATACCTTCCTAAGATCTTGACAAAGGAATAAATGGTTGCACATGAATACAGTATCAACACAATACAATGTCTTTGTTTCCTTTTGTCAGCACCTGCATTGTAATATAGCATTTGATTTATTAAGAAAGTGCAAGTAAAAGCACATCCAAGAATCATTTGACCTCTGCATGTAACCCATCTGTGCAGTGAAACAAACACTAGGGGACAGTGAGCAACTCTATCCACAACACCCGGGGACTAGTTGGGGGTTAGCTACCTTCCTCAAGGACATTTCAGTCATGTTATGTTGTTCAGGGGATTGAAATGGTGACCTGCTTTTCTAATCTTCTGGCCATGGGTACTGCCATTTTTGGAGCAATGTAACACATCTGAATCATTATCATTTTATCATTTCCACACATTTCCACCTATGTTCCACAAACTCAATTATGAACAGAATGGTCCATATTTCCATAATCTATTTCAGTCTAAAATCAAGGCAGGGCATGTTAAGTTGATGCAACTTATCAGAAATACACTTAAATAACTGCAACAGATTATGATGCAGTTACTGTATTGCTTAAAAGTTTGGGGTCATTCAGAATTTTCTTAAAAACTCATCGTGAGAAAACTTCTATTTCCAATAAAATCCACAAATGCTGCTGCTCCAGATACTCAATCTGAAGGGTGAGGTACAACAGTGTCACCACTTTTTAGCACAGTTTTGTTGTCTCACAAAAGTTGTTAACAGTGAACTTATCAGGCGTTTAGCACCTGTTTTGCACAAGGCATCATTGGACATAAGAATTTGTCTAGAGTCTAAAAATTTTTTATAATAAAAGTATATAATGGAAAGTGTCTAATTAAATGGGTAATCCCAAAATTGAATAGTAGTGAATATCCTCTAAATAAAGGTAATTACGAACTACACCAGTCCCCATATTTTTACCCTGAAAGGTACAGTTTAGAGCCTTTTACTTAGTGCTGTCAAAAGATTTAATTTTGATTAACTGCATTATAACTGCATACTAAATAAAGACGTTCTGCGTATAAAAACAGTACTCAGTCTCACAAGTGGACAAAATACACTTGAAATGTATTTCTGAATTTTTAATTATACCATGATGCTACTTTCATCAATTGTTATCTTCTTTCCCATAGAATATTGCATGAAAATGGCAAATATTATACAGACAATAACACATTTTAATTAATTTTATTTTCTTCAGTAGTTACAGGGGAAAAAAATGTCTACAGACCAACAGGTGTTTAGCTGTAGACTCAAATGGCATTTATTCTGATCTGACTGAACTGACTCTCCATAGCAATGAACATGATCTAACAAAGCTGACAATTTATAAATTTTTAATCTTTAAGATTCTGAAATTATAATTTTACAAGACAATACATGAAGATGAAAATGAAGTCCCAAATCACTGGTGTTCTATTGTTCTATTATAAACATAACAATAATAAGATCTTAATGATCTGAAATGAGCCTATGCATGGAATATGACATATTTACTAGTTTATAGTCACTAGTTTATTTTCTAAATTAATCAGTTGTCCCCTCCTCTAACTTCATCAGTGGTCATTTTTGATTTTTGATTAGCAGATTAATTCATCTTAATTAATTTAAGAAATGCAGCAACTCTTTTAACCCAACAGGTATCATCACAGAAAGGAATACTTCTAATAATAAAAAATAAGACATTTTTAAACATTTAAAGATCTTGATTTTTAAAAAATATATTTTTAGACATCATAAGATGTTCTTTTGATCTTTTCATTACATTGGCTTGTCTGTGGCTTTTACCTTCATTTAAAGACACTATGATGGCTCTATGGTTACACACTAGGATTGTAATTCATTGTTGAGACAGGGTAATTCCTTGATTTAAACCATATAAAATGTGCTATTATCCACAGCAACTTAGCTTTTGTGACTTTAAATTTCTAATCAAGCGTTATTGTAGGAGTCTTGTCCAAAAACACATTGAGTGTGTTTATATGCACTTAATAATCAGATTGTGATCAGATTTCTGCAGTTATCAGATTATTCAAGTAGTCATATTAATGGCAAATTTGGTCTATAAATCAGATAAAAAAAATTCAAGAAGCAGAGCTGGATTTTAGCTCATTGATCAGATTTCTTTGTGTATATGTATCCTTTTACATCAATCTCTTTTGGATTTCTCAGATCGCTGTACTGGAAATACACAAGCAGTATTTAACACAGCATCCACTGAGAAGTTATGTTCATATTTGCAGGGAAAACAGTACTATTTAAAAATAAATAAATAAATAAATAAAACAAAGCTGCAGCGTGAAGTTTGGGTTTTACATGATGTTTATCCACAAGTTTATTGGCTGGTTGCAAAGCAGAACTCTGATTACTGCCTGACTTATGTAGATGTGGAGTTTCCTATTATCTGATTACTCAAGTCCATGTAAACATGTTGATCAGATTAATGACACAATCAGATTTTCTGCAGTTATTTGATTATAAAGTGCATGCAGACATGGATATTGGTATAGTGTGGTGTGCTTATCCAGGGTAGGGACACATTGTTACACACTACACTATAGCAACCACATATAAACTGTATGTGCAATAAAAAAAATGGTTAAAGACTGTATTGTGTGATAATGTGATTAATTGTTGGACTAAAATGGTCATTTAAACATTTAAAAATATTTTTCAGTGAAAACTGGGTCCCTTAAGTACTGTAATCTGTTTTTGTCATTTATCACGTCCAAAATCAAGAAGCTATTTAATCAGAAATACTCTAGTTGCATAAAAATCCTAATTTATCTTCAGTTAATTATTGTTATAAATAACAACCATTGGATGTTTTCATGCTCAGGTATGCATGAAGAATTCTTTTTCATTATTACATACAAATATAACAGGAGTGTAGGGGCCCTAAACTAGGATGTTGTTTAGGCCCCAAATGATTAAAAACAGCCCTGTGATTAGCACTCAGAAGTAAGGCCCTTTCTAAGCCTCTGTTATGATAATGTATACAGAGCCTCTGTCTTGTCTTATGCAATGGCATTCACTGACGCTGCTCTGTGGTTACACTATATTGTCTGAGCAGAAGTCTTCATATGCAGCCACTATGTACTTGTTCTCTCAGTGGGGGGTTACTGTGAGTCCATCAGCCTGCTTCGCCGAGGAGCCTCTGGACTGCAGGATTAAAAGAAGAGTGGCTCAAGGCTGTTTTATCTCTCTCTGTGCAGCTAGCAAGCAGAGCGATTAGCTCTCAGAGGGAAGGAGGGAGGGGAGGAGGCTTTTAAATGGCGCTTGATATTGGGGGTTGAGGAGACGCTCTCAGTTCTGCAGTTCTCTCACAGGCCTCCTGCGTTATCATGCATCATTTAGGACTGCACCGTTTATCATAATCACAGCATTTGGCTTCTTTGAATGAATGAACTTATCTTAGATCCTTTTCTTCAGAGCTACTGTTAAAATGGTGAACAAACTTTGCAGAATGCTGGTGAAAATTGCATTTAGCCTAATGAAAAACTCAAATTGAGCTATTGTTATAATGCTTAAATGGACTTGATAATTGCTTAGAGTAGCTAAGATGCAGTGTTAAAGAAATTGACTGTCTTAGTAGCTAATTGTTGTGTTTTAGAGTTATACAAAGAAATAGTGCAACTTTACAGAGTACACAAAACTAATCAACAACACATTTGACCTCAGATAACAATAGAAAAATTGCATCAAACATACTATCAGTGTTCTTTAAGCTATCATTTTAATAGCACTGTTGTACAACATTTTCTTCTTAGGCTGAAAATGATTTTTTGTAACATTCTGTTCAGCTTGCCCAATATAGCAACTGTACTGTATCATATTGTTTGTTTTTTTGTATTTATTGTATTGTGTTGTATAATTTGCACTTTGGATGTGTTGATCCCGAATATATGTTGTTTCATTTCACTGTGTACATGTATATAGCTGAAATGACAATATACCTCACTTGACTTGACTTCACTATTGGTTAAATTAACTAAATTAGCTACAGACTTACTGGCTTTCACTTCATAGAACATTTCACAACATTAAAACAACAAAGACTTTAAATGACACTTTACATGTAATGAATATAAAATATGACAGTTTTCCTTTTTGAATTAAATTTTATAATTTTACCTTCTTGAATTAATTTTTTTCTGAAGAGCTGGTCTAACTTTCAATATGGTGTAAAATAATCATGATGATCATTTTAGCTTTTTTCAAGGATGAACAGTAGCATCTTCTGAACCAGAGTACTTCTTGCTGTCCACAACGCATGCCAGACCCTTAATAAGGATGAAACCACATTACCTCCAGCCTGACCACCCTACCCATAACTCCCCCTTCCAACACACACACACACACACACACACACACACACACACACACACACACACACACACACACACACACACACACACACACACCATCTCAGCTGCAGGCAAACTTTTCCAGTCCAGTGCATCACTGAGTCCATAACCTCCCCTCTCTTTTGTTTGGTGTCCCTCTCAGATATGCTTTTTATCCTACATGAAAGAATGTGTATGAGGTTTTCAACAGTTCGAACGTCAAAAAAGCCCTTTGTGTTTACATTGTGTTCATGTAATTGTGTTCATGTGTTTCTGAATAGCAGCATTACAGCCCTAGGAGAGGATATGCACTGTAAAATCTTGTCTATAAATGCATCAGGTTTGTAAAACCTCTCCACTGCTAGCATTGGCAAGAATTAGCTGAGCGCACAGTGTCAGATTTCTGACTGTCACCATGCTTTAACAGGATATTGGTACCATTTCTAATTTCATGCTAATGCTAGCATTTGGCATTAGCTTCCTTCGCTCCAGAAACCAATGTCCAGTCTGGGAGTGAGCAGCTGAGATTATTGCCTTCTGAATGTCTAGGAAATGCAGAACATGCTGACATTTGGATTCGGTCTCTATGGCACGCTGTTGTGTCGATTGAAACTACCTGGCACAGCAAAGATTGTGCAGTCCCAAATGTCTTGTTATAATACAGCTGAATGGTAGAAATAGATTAGATTGCTTTCTCTTGTGCTGCAAGAAGCCATCACTTTCTCATAACAGCACCCTGTAGCCCTCCACCTTCAACAAAAAGATGCTAACATTGCTAAAAATGAATGAAAGCAAGTAGAGTCTCATTAGCATTATGCAAAATTGTGTCATGCTAATTTGTGGCTGCTAGCTTATTCATTATTAGCCACCTTAGCGTTTTTAGACAGACTGTTCCTTTAACCTGCCAGTTCCACTATCCCTCAGCTTCAACAAAAGATCTACGCTCTTGGATGTAGCTTGACTGATACCATGACTGACATTTCTGGCACAGTTTGGATGGTCCACTTAGGCTCTCACGCAAAGATGTAGCCTGCAGTATAAATTATTTTCCATGTCATAACAAGTAATGGGCCGTTCACACTGTGAGCAATTACTCATTAATTTCATGAGCTATAGCATTTTATGCACAGTAGTAGAATAGTACCAGTCTATCAGAAACAAATTTGACCTTCCTGTGGTTATCTGATTCTTGTAACCTCACAATCAATCTCTACAAGCCACCAATTAGCCATCTGTGCAGCTAACAGAGGTTACTTAAAAGAGCCCTAAAACCATACTACAGTAAAGAAAAAATTGTTACCGCAATACAATAATGATTCAAGATTAAAACAATTTATTGGCTTCAGTTTTGGCTCTAGGAGAAATATCACATTTTTAAAGATTAGTTCTTACAGAATTTGCACAAAAGTTCTTGAAAGGGAACAAACCAAAAAAGGCTTCTGTGGTATCACCATATCCTGGATTTATTTATGTATATACCAGGTAAATATAATCTATACTTTGATTGGCTGTCATGTCTGACACACCTCAATGTAAATGGATAAATGTACCTCGAATAGCTGGGTGTATATAACTGGGTGTATATAACTGTGTCAAATGAGGAGTTAATGACACAAAACTGTAACAATAAAATTTGTTTACATACTTTATCAAACTAAAATATTTGGCTTTTCACTTTGTGGACCATTTAAAGTGAATCAGGTCTAGAAACCATTCAAGAAGAATGAAAAAACTACTTCTACTGTACTCCTACTGTATTTAGTTTTAACTGACTATTTATAGTCTCTTGTTACAAATTATTTCCTTATTATTAATGAACATGCTGAGAAAAAGTGATGAAGTGAATTTCCACATGAATAAAGGATATTCAAAATAGTTTTGCCTTTCAGTTGACTTACATTTGATGGAATACCTTTTATTCATGTGGAAATAATGTACACATTTGAGTCAAGCCAATCCAACGTTACATGGAAAGTCATGTGACGGAGAGGTTCTACACCTTTATGACTGCAAGCTGCTGAGTAATGACAGCAGACTGCGTCACACTGATGACAGAGGGTACACAGCTGCCCTGTAGGGCCACATGGCCACCACCCACCCCGGGCCTGTCACACAGGGTGGTTCTTGTTTCATAACAGGCTCTGTCTACACTAGTGCTGTGTGCAGGTCATGGCCCATATCAAACATAGTTCTATATCCCAGAACAAATAAAAACATTTTTCACTTGGAAAAATGCCTTAACTTTAGCCTCTTAATACAGTGTCTTAATTACAAGATACTCTCTATTCTATTCTAGTTGTTCTACGACATTATACTTCATTTATTTTATGACATTGCATTCTACAACCAAAAAATAAGAAAAGTTGGGACAGTACGTAAAATAAAAAATAAAACAAAAACAGAAACCTGCAGTGTTTCTTACATGTACATTAACTTTTAATTCACTGTAGAGAGCAGACAGTATGAAGTTTTTCTGGGCAATTTAATGTTATTTGTTAATATACATCCATTTCTTCATTTCAAGCCTCCAATACATTCCCAAAAAAAGCTGGGATGGTAAAGCATTTACCACTCTGTAATATTGTGATTCCTTCTCACAACACCAACTGATGAAGTATTTCAGGTGTTTTGTCCTAGTTTTGCTGCAAACACATCTTAAGGTAATTATGTGTAAAAGTACAGGGTTGTTGTTGCATTTTACATTTGATTAGTCTCCACATATTCTCTATTCAAGACAGGTCAGGACTGAAGGAAGGCCTGTACTTCTTCCACAGCCATGCATTTGTAATGTGTGCAGCATGTGGTTTGGCATTATCTGCATGAAAAATGCATTAATGTCACTATAACGATATATTGAACACAACATATTTTGTTCTAAAATCTATATTTTAGAAGTGTATACTAACTTTGCCAAAAGCACTGACACAACACCATACCATGACAGACCTTGGCTTTTGAACTTGTTGCTGACAAGAGTGTTAATGATCCTTTTCTTTTTAGGCCTGGTGCACACTGCATTAATTTCTTCCAAAAAAGGTCATGAAAACTGATTCATCTAACCACAGTAAACATTTCTACATTGTGGTGGTTTATTCCAGATGCCTCAGAGCCCAGAGAAGTTGATGTTGCTTCTGGACATGATTAACATAAGGCTTATTTTTTCTGCAGTAAAATTTTAAGTGGCATTTTAAATGTAACTCAGTATTTTACGATTTTATAAAGGTTTGCCAAAGTAATCCCATGTGGTTATTTCAGCTACTGATGAATAATGAGCCTGGATGCAGTGACATCTGAGCAATTGGAGAGCAATCGGTTTTCAGATTATGGTTGCACCCTTGTCCTTTACACACTGAAGTTCCAACAGTATTTATACAATTTATACAATTATATATAATTTAAATATTTTCAAATGTTCCATACTGTCCTATTTTTGTTTGAGATTTTATTTTATGTGTTCAAGGAGACTATATTGCAGCTGATCTAGGAAATTATGTTCTAGCTGTTCTATAAGATTACATTTAAGTTGGTCTAGGGGATTATATCTTTGTTATTCTAAGAAATTATATTCTAATTGTCCTAGATGATTACATCCTTTGCATTCTAGGAGATTATATTCAAGTTTGTGTCAGATATCATTTTCTAGTTGATGTAGGAGATGATATTACTGTTGGACTATGAAATGTAATTTTAGTTGGTATATTTAGTTGGGCTTAGTGGTTAGCACATTCGCCTCTCAGCGCTGAGGTCTTGGGTTCGAGTCTGCATCTGAGCAGAGTTTCCATGTTCTCCCCGTGTCTGCGTGGGTTTTGTCCAGGGTCTCCGGTTTCCTCCCACAGTCCAAAAACATGGAGATCAGGTGGATTGGATACTCTAAAATTACCCTGGTGTGTATGAATGAATGAATGAATGTATGTATGTATGTATGCCCAGATATGGTTGGCACTCCCGTCCAGGTGGACGGTGGCTTCCGGTTGAGAGTACGCTGTGCGCGATTGGCTGCCGTTTATCACCGGTGTGTGTAAATGGAGTGTGTTGATTGTAAAGCATCCTTGGGTGTCTAGAAAGGCGCTATATAAGTATAATGTGTATGTATGTATCAGTGGCGTATGCTGGTCTTTCAAGGAGAGGAAGCTCAATTTTGGGCTACATCATAAAATGTGTCGGTTTATTTATACGTAAATTCTACCCTCCATTCCTTTTCAAGAAAATGATCTGTGACCCAACAAGGCGTCTTTTCCAGGGACTTGACTAGTGTCCTCTCAATGGCCAGCAGAGCTAGGCAGCTTAAACTGCCTTGGCTCATGGTGTTGCGGGTGTAAGACTTGAACCGCTTTAAAAACAGGAGAAGCTCTTTACTGACGTGAGGCTAGTGTGAAGTGTGTCCGCCTGTGAGTGATACCGCTGGCCAGAAACTGCGATAGAAGTCAGAAAGAGTGATAGAAGTCAGTCTCCAAACACAAGCAGCTACAAAAAAACACCAGAAATAAAAGCTCGACTTGTCGCTAGTCGTTTTTAAAGAAGAAAATGCCGCTAAGAGGATTAGGAAAGTCTTCGGTTCAACCCAGAACAGAATGAAAATTAAAAAAATGCTCCCACGTATGTTTACACAAAAAGATTGCTGATTCGCTCATTTAGCTGTCAATCAAAAAGGGATTCAGCCTCAGACACATCATCCAATCATCATGCAGAAGCTGAGCGTTCTGGCCAGCCGAGGCCAGCCCACTGCTCCATAGACCCCCAGAGACGCTGAGCGTCCGATGGGCGTGACAAAGCCCGGCAATTATCCAATGAGCCGTCTCGTTTCGCTGCACGCTTTGCTTTGACATTGAACTGTGTGGACGCTGAGCGTCCACCCTGTTTAAAGTGCTGTGAAGCTGCGGGAATGAGTGAGAGGAAAGCCGCGTCGTTACCAGTGATAAGAAGCTGATTCTGAACAAAAGTTGAGCGCGTTGTAGCGCATATTTAGTCAATGACATGTACACACAACAGTATATTATTGATCACTTATTTTTTAACATTTTAGGGGAAGCTGAGCTTCCCTTGCAGTCTTAGAGCATCCGCCACTGGTATGTATGTACATGAGATTATATTTATATATTTTCTAGGCATTCTAAGAAATTATATTAAAATAGTTCTAATAGAGTACACTGTAGCGTATGAGAGTACACACTCATATATCTATATTCAAGTTGTTCTAATAGACTGAAAAGGAGTTACTGATGCACAATAAATCCTGCAAGTTATGTTACTTTGGTCATGTGATGAGACACACACATGAGAGCATTGAAGGAAGTGTTATGACTTGTGGAGGGAGTCCGAAGACTTGGAAGACCAAAAAATACCTGAATGGATAACATCAAAACATGGACTGGATTATCAGGTGCTAGCCTGCTACAAGCAACAAGAGACAGATGGCATTAGAGAGAAGTGACTCGTCTGTGCAGCCTACCATCACGAAATGATGATGGCGTGACATGACATGACATGTTCTAATAGAATACACTCTAGTTATTCTAGAAAATTAAAGATGAATAATGAATTAATTGATTTCTGACTGTTCTACAGTTTTAGTTGTAGATGGAGGGCCACAAGGACTTGACGGGTCTAAGTACCACAGTCCTAGAACATTCTGTTCTAGTCTAGAGCACATTTTGTGCAGTATGCCCCAGTATTTGAATGAAAAGAAAACACATGGGTCATTTGCAATCAGGGTTGTTTTGTAAATACATGGGTAATTTGCAATTTAGGTTACTTACATAACTAAGATTGTTTATGCATTTTTTGAGTTCTTTTCATGGCATGCAAACGTCTGTTCACCCCTCATCAAAATGTTACTGTGAATGGTTATGCGAGTAAAAGATGACCCGATTTTCAAAAGGCATAAAGTTAAACTTTATACATTTCATCAATATTTTGAGAAAAAAAAATTACCAGTCCACTTTTACTGGTTTACTTTTTTATTTATATTTTGTATAGAAAAGAAAAAGGCCTGAAGCAAAAGTATAGACCCTACATATGGTGCAATACCTCATTGGGCAAGTACCACAGCTTGTAAACACTTTTTGTAGCCAGATTTTCTTTCTTTTTCAATTCTTGTTTGGGGAATTTCCTAGTAGAAGACTTTTCTATTATGTAAGACCTTTGGACTGTCTTGCATGCACTGCATTTTTGAAGTCTATCCACATATTTTTGATGATGTTTAGGCCAGGGAACTTTAAGGGTCATGTCAAAACCTTCAGCTTTTGGCTCTTGAAGTGGTCCTTTGTGGATTTGTTGTTTGAACATGTGTTTAGAATCATTATCCTATTATAAAAGTTTAACTTCATTTTTTTACAGACACTGAGGTTTAATTTAATTTAATCCATTCTCCCTCTACCAGTAAATTGTCAAAAACTATAAGCCCAAATCATAATTGATCCACCCCTTTGCTTAAGAGGTGTAGATATATTATTTTCATGAAATGAAAATGATCCTGGTTTTCTCCAAACAAATCTTTGTTTATTGCAGCACAAAAGGTCAATTTTAACTTCAGCAATCCACTTGTTACCAAAATGCATCAGGTTTTATATAGATGTTCCTTTGCAAAAAAAATCCAGAGCAATAGACAGCTACTTAAAGTAGCCCATAGCTGCTGATTTTTAGGAAAATATTTAGTTTTGTTGAGTTTTGCATCAACAATACTTCCATTATGTTTTGACAAACCAAAAACAAAGGCTTTTTGCATGACGTACAAGCATCATCACAGGGCTCTTTTATTTATATTCTGTATGTCTTAAAGCTACAGTTACATATTAACCTTTAATGAGAGGTTGGGAAAAGGTCATGTAAAAAGATTTAGCACATAACCCAAGAAAATATATGTGAAACCTCCCATCTCAGGTTTGTCCATGTGCTCTTTGTTTACATTCTGTCATGTCTCCGCCCTAATCACATCATGTCTAGTCTTATCATTGACTGCACCTCTCTTGTCATTCCATTGCCCTGGTCCCTCAACTCATGTCTAATTATGTTTGATTTAAATGTTCTCTTGTAACAGTCTTTGTCCGTCATTGTATTGTCAATCTTGTATTGCTGTTAAGTTACCACAGCCACAGCTTGTTCTTAGGCAAAGTTTGAGGGCTCGAGCTAGCCATGGCCAGTGGTGGGCGCAGGAGATCATGGAATTTCTCTGTATATTCATGCCCTCCCTGCCGCTGAAGGCATTTGGTGCCCTCCAGCCTTTTGTCACCAGCAAGTGGTGGGGCCCATTTTACCCCCCTACCCCAGAGGAATGTTTTTGGGGGTGATTGGAGCATGAGCACATTGGTACAGGGCAGCTCACTGGAGGAACACTTGTGAAGCATAGGAGTCTAGGTGACCGCGTGGAAGTGGTACCACCATGGTGCACGCAAGAAATGTGATGAGGAGTCCATCCACTCTCGCCAAAGTTCCTGTGGCTGATAAAGCCACAGCCACAGTTTGTTTCTAGCTAAAGTTTGGGTGCTTAGTCAAGAATGAATGAATGAATGAACGTTACACTTGTATATTGTCTTTCTCAAACCCAAGGACACTACAATTAACACACTCCATTTACACACTTAGAACTGAACCACACACCAGCGACAAGCGGCAGCCAATCTTGCACAGCGTACTCTCAACCGGAAATGTCCGTCCACCTGGAGGACTACATCGAGCACTAAAGGGATCACCCAAGACAGAGTGCCAAACCATATCTGGGCATACACACACACACACATTCATTCACACACACCAGGGTCATTTTTAGAGGAGCCAATTTACCTGATTTTGGACTGTGGGAGGAAACCAGAAACCCATGCAGACACGGGAGAACACAGAAACTCCACCCCGATGGGGACTTGAACCTATCCACCACCTCCACCCTTGCTGCCAATATTATATATTTAAGATATTGATACAAGAGCAGAATATGACACTTCACAGCAAAATTCTCCTCACAAAAAATGGAAAAACTAGAAAGTTTTTAGAGAGTTTTAGAGAGCTCTACTGTTATCATGGCTAACAAACATGCAAAAGTCACTTAAATGTCCCAGAAATTTCTGTAAAACAACAAAAAAAAAACCCACACAAAACACATTTAGGATTCCCAGGGTCATGTATTGGTTGAGATGTCTGACCAAAACCAAATATTGAACATAACCCAAATTAATTAAGGTCTGGATGAAACTTGATTCTCTGATGTATTTTGACAGGAGTGACATGGCTATTTAGTGACTACTGAAACTGTGCTTTTTGTTTTTTCTCCAAATTGTTCGGATGGACCAGAATATGATGGACAATTGGCAAATCTCTACATCTGCACAAATATAAGCTCAATTTTGAAAGCAGTCAAATCACCTAAACTCTGTGTGTGTGTGTGCGTGTGTGTGTGTGTGTGTGTGTGTGTGTGTGTGTGTGCGTGTGCGTTAGTGGTGTTCAGCTTCAGGCTCTGACGCTTCATTCGAGTGTACAGAAATCTGACAAGGCCGATGACGAGTGACGCTGTAAATATCCAAACCTCGCCTGACTCACAGTTCGGCCTGCAGGAAACCACGAAAGGTCAGTGTTTCCTGATGCCATTGCCCACAACTAAATGAAGTGACTTCACCACCCTTCACTCATTTGTTCCATCTTAGTGGATGGATGGATCTAGTACTGTTAGTTAAAGGTGTTGCAATACACACACTCTATCACTCCAACACACACACACACACACACACACACACACACACACACACACACACACACACACAAAACATACATGAAAAGAAACTGATGTTGGGTAGTTTTTCCCCCTAAAACTACTGAGTCCGGTATATTTTGAGGCAGACCTCAGATTTAAGTCTTTTCCCATTTAACCCCATGCTTTGATCAATTTTTCTGATCTTTGCTTTCCCCTAGGGTGAAAAGTCATGTTTTTCTAATGGCCCACTTCTTTACTTCACAGCAATAATCCCCTTATATTCCAGACCCTATATCCAAACTCCTAATAAAGTATATATATATTTGTTAACACTGTGGCTGGTACAATTGTAAGTCAATCATCTGATCACAACAGTTTGGGCTAATTACAATGACGTATTTGATCTTTTTGTAGTTGTCAGCTTGCACAGTCACATGTTATGCTGCAAATTGTGGGTGAAATGTCATCAGGTGTGAGACAGATTTTTAGACTTTTGTTTACTTGAGTATTTTATATTTGAGTAATGTTTGTTTATTTGACTGTTTGTTTGATGTTTGTTCAGTAATGTTCAGTTGACTAATATTGTTTAACAGACCGTTTGTTTCATTGAGTAATACTTGCTTATCTGAGCAATGTTTGTTTCACTGAACAATGATAATTTTAGTAATATTTGTTTATTTGATTCATACGTGTTGAATATTTTTTTATTTCGGTAATTTGTATTTCAATAATGTTGGTTTAACTACGTTGTTTTTTTCTATAAGCCATACTGATCAGTTTATGTGCAATGAGTATAAAATATCTGATATTTTACTTTTATGAATTAAATAAACATTTTTATATGTATTATACAAATAATTTATAATAGTAAGTCAGTGCAGTTTGAGTTAAAAGAATATTACAGTATTTGCACTAGTGCTAAATTTTGGGAGAACATACTTAAAATAACCTATAAACTTTTACCCAGAGACTGATTACATATGCCTTTCCTGGCACTTGGCATAGTCAGAGATGTTTTGACACAAGCTGACTTCAAACCAAAGCAACACTTGCCAAGATTTCCAAAAAATTTTTTAAGAAGCCCTGTCCCATTTTCACAATGTGCCTGAACATCACAGTGAAGAACGTGCCTGGACACAGGGCAGGCAAAATTTGAGATGCCAGCAGAGAGGTGGAAAGGAGAAGACCAAATCTTCCACCTTTCTGCTCATACAGCTGTGACACTTTGCTATCCCCGCTGATTAGCCAATCAGCTGTAACTGCTGATAGACATTTGGCAGAAATCCCAATAATATAATGGGAGAAAGAATCCCTAATTAAGCGTCATCTGACGTTCGAAAGCACCGCTGGCTCCTCCTCAGGCAAAGCCTCCACTCACCCAGCTAATTCAAATGCGAGGCATGCTTGTGGCACTTTTGTGAAAAGATTTACGGTGACAGCAACAAGGACAGGGGGATTCATGTTTTGTTGTTTCTTTTTTCAATTTGGCATGTCTTCTTTCATGTCTTTATTTAAAAATAAATGGTCTTTTGGTTATTTCTGAAATTCTTATTAATTTAACTGCATTTTATATGTAGATGATGGACATATAGTATAAGCCCCACCCCCACTGCCCCTTAAAAGCCTCATTGCATGTTGCCTTGTAATTATGAGCCGCTGCTGAAAGGAAGTGTACCTATTATGTCATTACGCTTCATACATCCATTCTCCAACTGTGACTAATAAGCCAGTTCACAAACGTCTACACACACACACTCACACACACACACACATGCAAATACACACCAAAATGATCACATCCAAGGCTTTCCATTTCTACGAGTCCTGCACAAATGATCATATTGTGTAATATGTTTACTACATCTCTGGCAGTCATGATTATCTATTATTTGTACCCAGGGGAAAGATACTGAGTTTTGGTGGGGGGCAAAGGGGGGTAAGGGGTGGTCTTAGCTGCTGACGTCAACCTTGCATGTAAATGTGCCACTTTCAGGCTTATGTTTGGAAAAAAAAGGGAGGCTGAATGGTGGGGCTTAGCTGGAAGACGTGTCCGCATGCTTCAGTCCATTCTTTTTGGGGCTGGGAGGATTGCATGGTGCTGAATGATAGATCAGCCAGCCGGCCTGGGCCAGCTTTGAAGCAGATAAACCCTTTAAAACCATGACGAGCATTTTCTTGCGATGTAGCCCAAGGCAGGCAGGCAGGGAAATGAAAGCAGTGTGGATACACTCAGCACTGTGTGTGTGTGTGTGTATATGTGTGTGTGTGTTGTGTCTGAGTCTCATCATGTCCCCAAAACTCTCTTGAGTGATAGATTAGCAAACAGCAAATGCACTGTGTTCCTGCATATCACCCACATTTTATAAAATATAGGTACTAAAACTGCTTTTTTTTGGAGGATTGCCATAAAAGAACATATAGCCTCTTTGCCACTGCAGGGCTGAATGGTTCTTAGCATGGACTATAACTGTTCCAGTTGCATTTCCACACAGACACAGTTCCATCTGGAATGCTTACAAACCGTATTCAGGCAGTTTTAGATAACTGTACTGAGAACCACAGAACAGTTCAGATGCGATGGTGAAATGACATAAGTGCCTGTATCATCTCACGTACCATGCACTGTTTACTTACACTACACACTGTATATACTAGAATTTTGTAGAGTAGTATCATCTCACATCAAATTCTAATGTTTTGCACAAAATGGAAATCATACCATGGCATG
Source organism: Crenuchus spilurus (assembly GCA_036984385.1). NCBI lineage: Eukaryota > Metazoa > Chordata > Actinopteri > Characiformes > Crenuchidae > Crenuchus > Crenuchus spilurus. The sequence goes on along the minus strand of BRDA01007924.1, from coordinate 33,000 downwards.
CTTTGTTATAGATTTGCAAAGCCTCATGCATCCATTTCAAAATAAAAATATTTCACTCGTGTCATCCACAAAATTCACTTTAGAGACTTCAAAGGGTGTATTCGTTAACAATGAGTCCTGTGACACATGTTTACTTAACATAAACAAAGGATCATGTTGATATGTACTATTGATTTGTCTCACTATTAAGTAATAAGGCTGCATTAGACCAAAACCAATCACAAAGGAAAACTTGCAAAACTGTAATGCAAATAATATTATTTTTATTATTAATACCCCCAACTGCTCCCTGGGTACCATGGACAGGGCTGCCCTTTGCTGTATGTATGTTTCACTGCACAGATGGGCCAAATTTCACCACTGGGGGACTAATAAAGGATTATAGAATTCAAAACCAAATTATTCTTATTAAACTTTTTATTAAACTAAAATATTTTCCTTTGTGGTATGGCCAAAAAAGCCAAAAAATAAATAAATTGGCTGTTCTAACACACCATCAATAATAACAGCACACTCTGAAAACTGCTTGGATGTTTTTTTCTATGCAAACACTATATTAAAGCTGTTGGGTCATTTTGTTGAATTATTTGCACATGGCTGGGTAGTTTTACTTAGTCCATCTGCTGTACTCTCAACCGGAAGTGACCGTCCACCTGGAGGACTGCATCGAGCACTAGGGGGATCACCCAGGACAGAGTGCCAACCATATCTGGGCATACATACATACACACATACATACACAAACTTAAACATTCCAAGGTAATTTTTAGAGTAGCCAATTCACCTGATCACCATGTTTTTGGAGGGAGCAAACCGGAGTCCCCAGAGTAAACCAACGTGGACATAGAGAGAGTATGGAAACTCCGCTCAGATGGGGACTCGAACCCAAGACCTCAGCGCTGAGAGGCGAACATGCTAATCACTAAGCCACCGTGCTGCCCAAATGAAATACTGTGTCATTTTCAAGTGTGAACATACTTATTGCACTATAAACTGGAACTATGTGATTTGAGATATACTTTGCCTTTGTCCTATTCAAAACCAAAAACCAAAAACTGATGCTGAAATTAGAGATGGTTACATGATGGATGATATACACTTGTATTTGGAAGCACAAAGCAAACTTTCACTAGTGACTGGCAGTTACAGTTAACCAAAATCAAACATCACTCACTACAGCTAAGATATTATTGTATAGCATTTTTTTCTGGTCCTCAGCAGCAGCATTATAGAAAAAGAAATGAAATAAACCCAAGTGGCCCTGGAAACCCAAGTGGCCCATTTGTCTTAAAATGTTAAAAAAGGCTATGGTTGTACAGTGAAAAATACAAATTACAATCTATACAAATTAAAAGTCTTTTCATACATCTGTGCTTTCAAACTAAGAACCATCTAGGAACATTTACTTTAAAGATAAACTGGGTCAAAGTCATTTTTTATCCAGTATGAGTTATTAGCATATTTGTAAAGAGTACTGTTACAGGAAGCCTCACACAAAGTTTCAGTTGATTATCTCTCAGACTTTCAGAGATAGAGCATTCTGAGACATAGTGTACTGACGCTCAACTCAGTTTATTTGTGTCACAAGACATTAATACATCAGAAACGCTTAAAAATGAATCACAATAAATACAAATATAGCAGAAATGAATACTAAAAGAAGATGCTGGCAAAAATTGCTCTGTTTACATCAGCTGAAGACATTTAACCTGCTCACGTTTGGTGGATGAATACATGAGCTCAATCACATTTCTACAGTGAAGAAAAGTAGTTCAGGAGCCGAATGACAACCAACAAGCTTGTGTACCTCCGCAGTAGTTCGACATCAGGATTTGAGAGGTCACAGAAACACATTTTTCAGGTACAATCTGCAAATTCTCTGAACTGCACAAAAACAACTTTTTTGGTTGATTTAAGTTTTGCTTTTGAACACGATAGATATCTGAGACTATTATCCTTCATTTACAACAATTAAACCGAGTGGCTAAGTTTTGTCACTAATGTGAGGGACAGGCTGAATGACACCATATCTCAATAAGTTACCCAGCGACTTTGGCCTGGTTTTCCCTGGCGGGGTCACATATAACCAATAGCAGCTGGACATCCAAGTCAAGAACCATTTAGGATGTATATTACAAATACATTTATATTAAGGGGTGAACTTGATTAAGAATGAGGTGTTAAAAGGGTCCATTGGAGAGATGCTGTAGAAGAACCGCTTGTGTTTTCCAATAGAACCATTCACCTGACTGGTTTCAAATAAATTTGTTCTTCTGAAATTGGTCCAAAGAAACCCTTTTAGGAATTATAACAATGTAAATAGGTTACAGAAATGAAGAAACAGTATTAACATGGCCACCCAAGTGCAAAAAGCAAATACATACATTCATGTATATTACCCACATACCTATAAGGTCAAATGGTCTTGACATGTGTGCATCCAATCCATGTAGAATCAATTTTGATCATGACTGAGCTGGAAGAACCAGGACTCAACTTAATAGGGGTAATTTCCACAGAAAGCTTCCACTGACATAACAATCTGTAATTTAATTCAAACCTTAAAAACTGAATCAAGGGGAAACTCAAAAAAATGTGATGTTCACCCTGGAATTGCACATTATTAAGTGGTCAAAGCCACCGTTTGGCAGACAACGCCAAAAATAACTGGTTCATTACACTTTATCCACCTTGGCCAAGGTGAACAAGGAGAAAGGCATTGTATGTAGTGTCCAATTGTCCAACCACTGCAGTGGACAGCTCCTCAGTAACATTTTGTGCCCAAACGGCAAAGCAGCTGGAGAAGGGGCTGTGTGGCACAAGTCAAGGAGCAAGTCAGTTTCCATAGTGATGCGGATGAATGCAAGAGATTAGCAGGACAGAGTGGTGAGGAGAGATTGCAGCCGTTCAGTGAAATTTGCCACACACGTTCTACATTACTGACCGACACCACCCCCCATGTTCATTCTTCATCATATGTGTGAGGTGCAGTAATGTATTATATGTTATGCAATGACATTTAATATGTGTATCACTGGTTGCCTTAAAATCAATTGCACAACTAGCTATATATATAGAGTGGTGACCACCAGTGTGGTGGTCTGTCTTATGCAAATGTTTGGAAACAAAAAATTACATGTTTTGTTGATTTCTGCATGCGTTAAAATAAGCTAATATAAGATAAGATAAATAAAAAATAATATACAATATGTAATGTGCCATAACATTTGCACAAATGTATTACATGTCATATTTATTTTACATTATTTCCCTGAAATGGTCAATTCTATAAATAGCGAGTTAATAATTAAAAAGTGCAACATTTAGTCTTCTGTAGAAGATGACTTATCTTAGTTTTCACTTAAGCTATATAAAAGTGACAAGTAATACAACAAACTGTATGCTGTTAGTCCTCTGTGTGCCACCAAACAATTCAGACCCAACAAGGTCTCTACAAGACCTCTTAAAGGTGTCCTGTGGTGTCTTGTATCAAGATATTAGCAATAGATAGGGTGACCAGATCTGAGATGACGAAAAAGAGGACACCTCAGCAGGTTTTTTTTTTTTTTTTTTTTGCTTGAACATAAATTGTATTATTATTAATAATAATTATTAATAAATATTGACAAATTATGATCCATATTTTTGTAACAATTACTAGTTACTATTAATAATATTCTACTATATTAATAACTATGATGTTTTTTATGATAAAATAAAATAATAAAATTAGAAAATTAAATATTAATACATTACATGTTATTAAAAATAAACTGTTAAAAGCATGTAGCATAAAATTATCAATAAACCTCAATTTACACATAATTATACCTCATTTTTGAGCAAAAATAAGCTGAAATTCTGAATTATTTTGATAATAGTTCAACTTAGAAGCATATAAATAGATGGGCTTATCGCAGACTGGTAGACATGCACACAGACTCAAATGTTAATGTTTATGAATTGTGTTATTAAACCTCTTATAGTAAAATACATCTAGCTGACATGACACAGACAGAACAAACGCGCAACATGTAACAACTTACAGGTAAAAACGGACGCTGTTTGAGGGAGTGACAGCGGCGACGGCCAATCACACGTTAGCAAGAAACGGCAGAGCCAATCGGTGAGCTTGTAGGCAGTCTACAGGGAAACCGGCTTGGATTTCTGCTTGGGTCCTGCTTGCCTAAGTACATTTAATAAAGCGAACCGAACGGAATAGGAGGAGGGTGAGACTAGTTTGTGAACGAAACACTTCTTGAGTAAAACAAAATCCCGGACGTTTGTGAAATTCCACACGGACGTGTTTTTTAAGTCTTAAAAAGAGGACATGTCTGGGTAAAAGAGGACGTCTGGTCACCCTAGCAATAGATCCTTTATGTACTGTGTGGCGGAGCTGCTGTGGTTGCTCCAAAACATGCCACAGATGCTTGATCAAACTGAGATCTGAGGAAATATGGAGGCAACTGTTGGTAAGCATTGAAGACTGCTGATGCACTCCTTAAGCCTATTTGGCCTTGAACTGTTTGGACTTCAAGTCTGCAGTCCTGAATGTTTTTGTTCTGCCTTCAACAAGTTTTCTACAAGAATGAGCTATGCACTGGCCATCTAATATCCTGGATGCTGACATGTACCACTATTGCATGATAATTAATGTTATTTGCTTCATCTGTAAGTGATCATAATGTTATGGCTCATTGGTGTATTCGAAAGAAATTGGTAGTAACTGTAAAACAAATCCCAGCTTACAAAGCATGAAAGGTATCTGGAGTAAATATCACCATTTAAATGTATCTGATCTGACAGTACAGTTTCCTAACTTACATATTAGTTTCATAGTTGCTGAATAATATATAAAAGTAAGTTAATGTGGTTTAATGGGGTTAAATGAAAATGATAGCATTTGTACTCCTGCTATATTTTGGGAAAACAGCAGGCTTAAAATAGCATATATTTCTATGCAAATGTATCATTTGAAATTGTAAACTGTAATTTGACTGACGGTTATGCTGAATGCCTGCTTATGCAGGTTAGCCATGCCAGTGTATTTAAACTGCACTGACTGCACTGATAACTCATCAGCCTCAAACCCACTGAATACCACTGATTCAAATACCTGCAGGACATTTAATATTTGCAAATGTGTGTATGTGCGCAAGTGTGGCAGGAGGGCTCAGAAAAGGAAAAAAAGAGAAAAAAACTTAATCAAATATTTCAATGGCAGCAGCCGAGCAATCCCAGCAGAGATACCAATAAGAAGAGAGGGAGCGAGACCATTTCGCAGTTGCCTAGCAACACTCGAACAAAATTTGAAACGATTTAGTTGCTCCTCATACTGGTTTAGTGCAAGTATACGTTTTATTTTTTGCCCCCCGTGCAATACAGTGGAACGTGCACACACAGGCCCTGCTTAATGTCATATAGGCTTCAAAACAACAATCACCAAAAATGCCTCAGTCTTTAAAGATCAGAAGAAGGTGAAAGACACTGAGCTCCTTTTTCAGAAGCTGTGGCTTTGCATTGGGTAGCAGCGTTCAAGAGAAAAAAACTTGATTATACTCCACGGCAGATGGGCTTTGCATATTGCATTAGTTCAAAATCAGGGCCATGGGACATTGGGGTTGCTGAGAAAATGGATTGCACAATCTGAAGCCATGGTGGTCGACTTCCAGAAAAAAAAAAATCTGATCGCACTGTTGAAAAAAAAATGTATCGAAGGTCGTTCCGTTTGAACTGCTCAGCTGGCTGACTGTGTAATTTCAATCCTTCCAGCAGCCAGCAGTTTGTTATCACGCCTGAGGAGGACAGTTGCTAATGGCAGGGCATTTAGGGTCTATTAGCAGCCTCTTCTATTCAAATACAAGACAGTGCAATGAATGACAGCAAAAAAGCTGAACAAACCGGGCACATTTAAAAAGCTTGAGAAACCCATTCAAAATACCATAACATCTATACAAAATATCATGCCATAAAATGTGTATATAAAATATTCTAAAAATCCATACAATTTCTTTTAAATAATTAAAAAACAAAAAATTCTAATTGTCTTAGGAATCCAATCAAAATTCCAGAAAAAAATATTCAAATGTCCTAAAAAGAATAAAATGCCCTAAAATTTATTCCAAAATCCCCGAAACCTTTCAGAATATCTTATAATCCATTAAAAACAGAAAAATCTAATTATTATGCCCTAAAATCCATTTAAAAATGCATTAAAAATCCAATAAAAAAATATACGTCATTGGGTTATATCTTCATATCACATTCAGTGCATCACATTTTGAGTTAATGTTAAATGTGTTAAAACAGACATGATGCAACAATGGACAGATCAGAATTATTTTACCATTTAACTTGTTTTTGAATGGACACATCATTTATGGTTTAAAATATAAACATTAAAATATTTTTGGCATCTTTTCTAACAGCATAAAACTGTGTGATGGCACAGTGAAATCTGCTTGCTTTGTAATTTGCATATTAACAAGCAATCAGGCTAATCTGCTCATTTGTGACCTCAGCTAGCAAAGTGGAACAGAGCAGACGCTGTGCCTCTCAAACACTGATCATGTTCTCAGAGAAGAGCATGATATGTATATATATATATTTAATCATGAAGAATATTGCTGTTTCAGAAGGAATTAAAGTATGCTTGAAAAATGTTAGTAAAATCCAGTTTCATACTCAGTGTCAGAAAAGAACTAAAGCTCTTATAAAGAGTATTTTAATAGACTGAACGTTTTTTCCAAAATGAGACTGAGGAGAAAACCTTCATAAAGGTTATAGAACTTCATCATGATGTAAATGGTCTATACCATTTTTAAAGAATAATCTATTTGAGCCCACAATCATTAAGGAACCTCCAGTTTTAACAGTGTAGATGTACATGTTTTTGCATCAGTGGGTTGCGGTTTAAGCAGGTTGAGACATTTGGATGATGTATATAGATTTAAAAAAGAGCCAACTCAGGTGACTATTGAATTCTAGTGTTTGTTATCTTTGTTATATTTTGTTTATTGTTATCTTTGCAGCTCTAGGTCTAAACTTAACATGCAAAATATGTTCCTCTTGTCCAACCATCCCCATCTGATGTAAGAGGAAAAACTGATGCTTGAGTGAACTGTTCCTTTACAGCTAATTTGAGCAGTAAGACAGCTGTGTGTCAAATGTATATACAGTGCAGGGGTTAAAGGGGAAGACACCAGTAATTCACAGGCACTTTACGTGTCCACAGCAGGTGCGTAAATATGCCATGTTTTCACAAGCCATTACCAGAGGGAGCGTCAGCCAGATGGAAGTTGTGATGCTAAATTTCATGTAGTATCATTAGTAGGTTAGTTCACCCCTCATTGGTTTGCCATCTGCTGCCATTTCAGCTCTACTACTCAGAGCCAAGGCATGACAGGGGATGTGAAAACTACACTAGTGTGACCCAAATCCCTCCAAAGAGCTGTTTCACTCTCTACTCCTGCACTACATGCTTCAGCATCATTTAACAACAGAGCAAATTCCATGGATCAGAGAGGAAAAAACATTGAATGATCTATGTGATGTAGCAGCAGGATTTGTTAAAGCATGCTTAAAAAATAAAGGTACCAAAAAAGGTTCTTCGGAGTACTTTTGGTTTTCTAAAGAACCTTTCCGTTCCTCGGTGAATCAGTTTTGTAGACATGTCTGACTATGAAGAGTCCAGAACCAATCCTAGAACCTTAAACGTTATTCAATAAGACCGTTCCCTCCAGACATGACCCTTATCATAATTCTGTATTAATGCTATTAGTCTGTATACTGTGTTGTCACTATGATCACGCCTGTATAGATCTCCAAAGAGTTTAAAAGGAAATACTTAGGTATATGTAGATATATAGACATGAAGCACAAATGGATTATATACTACTGTACAGCATATCACAAGATTTACTTACCAAATATATGTCTAAAGATGAGATAACTTCTTAGGCCACATCTTTTATCCACAGCACTCCAACCAAGCTGTCTCCAGAAAACTGGATTGTAGATTCTGCCACATTCATAATTGCTTCACATGCTTCAGTTGTATTTCATCACTGTCAAGTAAAAAGAATGAGCTCAGCAATTACTATTCCACCTTACTAATTCCCATCCACACCCTGGGATTGAGATATTACCATTTAACACTTAGATGTATTGTTTTTTTGGGGGGTGGGCTGGATTTGTGGGGGTGAAATGTACTGCTTTCAGATAGGAAAAGGGTGAATGGGGCAAAAAAGCAGTTCCTTTTTTCCCTTTCTTTACATCATTTCAAATCCAAAAACGTTGAGGACAGATGAATGGCTGAGTGAATGAAAATGTGTGAGTCATATCGTACTGCATGAAGAATTTCTAGAACTTAAGTCTTTCAGAACTCTGATACAAAAATGAAACAACAAATAGGCAAAAATAACCTCTTATTTTGTAAATGATTTTCATGTCATTTTTGCATGGTGATCAGACGATTTTTTGCACTGGGACTTGACTACAGTTGTGGCTCATGGTTCATGAAAGAGAATACACAAATATAAACATTTAACTTGTACAATATCCAGATTAAAAAATCTACGTTGTCTTAACTTTACCTGGAGGAGAGTCCATATGCACGCTGTGCTGCTGTGCATGGTGAGTGCCAGAAGACAAGAAAGGAGAGTGAGTGAGAAAGATAGAGGGGGGAGCGAGTGAGCGAGAGAGAGAGAGAGAGAGAGAGAGAGAGAGAGAGAGAGAGAGAGAGAGAGAAACAGAAGCGGAGGGATCGACTTTCAGATGACATTGAGGCTATGTAGATGCGAGTTGGGAATTGTGCTCCCCTCTGCGCTCCTGCTTGTTGATGTTAGAGAGTCGCACAAGGCAAAGCTGCTCCTTCTCTCCTGGATTCAGCACCGCCTGCCTGTGGACAGCTTCATTCCGTCGGATTCAGCACCACCTGTGTATGGACAGCTCATTTCCGATTTCAGCACTACCTGCCATCGGACAGCTCCTGCTTCATTTCAGCACTACTTGGCTGTGGACAGCTCATCTGTTTCAGCACTGACTGTCTCTGGACAGCTCCCCGCAGCGAGGCACCTGGACTCCTGCCCCTCAGGATCATTTTTGGGGGTTTGTTTCAAGTCTTTTAATGGAAATAAAACATATTTATGTTCCAAGTAACACTGGAAGTTTACAACTTCGGGAGGAATCTACGGATACCTCTTTACACGATTCACGGCAGCAAACAAAACCTCTTTGGAAGAGCTCTTTGGAAATTGACTGTAAGTAGAGTTTATTTTAATGTTGTTTTTTCATGATTATTTATTGTTGCCAAAATTCTTCCTGCACTTGCTGTGCCAAAAACGCTGAATGCACTTTTCTATTTGTTACAATCCTAATTAAATCAATTACGTTTAAAAGAACAGTTTGCTTAGACTGTCAAGAATGTTTGTCGAGGTCATAGCTCATTGTTTTATATTTTGGCTAAATGCTTGCACAATCTGGTGGTCTGCTTGTTCTTTGTGCCAGACAAAGGGTAGACAGAGTGCACAGCCTGGTGCGTAAAGCTTTGCGCACTGGGCATTACTGTGTCCTCGGTGGCTCTTCTGCATGCGTATAAACAATATCATAAACAATATTTAGGACATTATATCTCATGACTGCGAATAACTGCCAATGTACATGTCTGTTACATGTTTTAGGGAGTTTGGTATTAGTTATTCTGGAGAATGTTATGTTGTGCAGATTGATGCACAAATTATGTTTTTATATTTGTAAATAAAAAACAGGAAATAAATAAGCAGGCATGATCAAGCAGGCAAATCAACTGACTGCAATAAATAGGAAGGATGTTTTTATGCACATTGTGTTCAGTCCATATCAATTAATTAGCATTGTGATTATGATTAGAATTGTCAGCATCTGCAACAATGTATCCTATAACTAAATATTATGTAAAATTGGATATGGTCTGACAGTGGCTTTTTCAGTTTATAGGCAAAGAATAAAAATATACTATAAAAAAAACAAAAAAACAAAACAAAACAAAAAAATACAATGCTGTCCAGTTATCTAAGGAGAAAAAATATCAGATTACTTTATCTTGACCAAATGATTGTAATGGTAAAATTACTGCATTGATGTAACAGAGCAGGCTGATACAACAGAAACCAAGCTCAAAACAAGGACCAATAATTTGATTTCATGTCTCCAGGTTAAGGGCAACTGACGAGCTGTCTGGCACTGCTGTTTAAGGGGGGGTTTAGTCAAGAAAAACAAACCAAAAAAAACACAAAAGAACTAAAAAGAGGCTGAAACAATCACATTCACAAACTGCTAACCAACCCCGAGAGATGGCGACCAACGGCACAAAAAGCACAGACGGTCAAGTAGTGACGGAACTGAACGAGGTGACCACCAATGACAGACCCAAAGCAGAAGACAGCAAAGAGGAGAAGAAGAAGAAGAAGAAAGATGTACCGGACAGGGAGACGTGGGTGGGGAAGTTTGACTTCTTGCTATCGTGCGTTGGCTACGCCATTGGTCTGGGGAACGTGTGGAGGTTCCCTTACCTGTGCGGCAAGAACGGAGGGGGTAAGTGAAGTGTTTGCCTGCTATGGTGCACACTAACAGTGTTATGGATCAGAGTCCTGGTTGATTAATTTATATGCCCAGATGTGGCGTCTCACAGTCATGTTCACCCGCCTTCTCCTTGTCTTGTGCCATCGCAGGGGCCTTCTTGATTCCATATTTTCTGACCCTCATATTTGCCGGGGTCCCTTTGTTTCTGCTCGAATGCGCATTGGGTCAGTACACGTCCATCGGAGGACTTGGAGTGTGGAAGCTAGCTCCTATGTTCAAAGGTATAGTGTCATACAGGTAGAGTCACTCTTAAGAATGGAGATGAAAAAATTGGTTATTTGGAATCATAGAATTAATTGCAAATTAGATGTGTGGATGTGAAAAACCCTTTGAAAGCATGTTTTTCTTTAGCTTTATTTCAGCCTTCCTCTGTTTGTACCTCAGGAAGAGCCTAAACCAAAAATATTACTTCTAAACCCTTAACTTCAACTTGTGTAAGACATGTTGACAACAACAGGTCACAGGAGACAACTTCTGAGCATTTAGCTAAGGCAACATTTACTTTTAAGGCTGCACTTAAGCTGAATTCTAGGTAGTTTGAAAGTTAGATGAATTGATTAGTCTGTTAAAGATAGCAATAGACTACTTGCAGCATGTAGTTCAAAATGTCCAGGGTTGTATCTGAACAGCCCAGGAGGATCTAAATGTCAACTAGCTGTTCATTAAAAACTGTAGGTTCTAATGCAGCCCTGGGGCATTTTGCATTTGCCATCAAACTGTCACATATCATTTTGTCACTTCCAAAAAAGGTACCATTCTATTGGTATATTTGTTTTCATGTGACAGCAACAATTTGTCATTTGTGGCAATAGCCTTATCATAATACTACTGAATGATGTAATGCTGAATGTTGCCACCACAGGTGTTGGCCTTGCTGCTGCAGTTCTGTCCTTCTGGCTTAACATTTACTACATTGTGATCATTGCTTGGGCCTTGTACTACCTATACAACTCATTTACAACTGTAAGTATTTCCACCCCTGTAAGTATTCTTGTTGATCAATTTGAATTGTTTGCAAGCCAAATAAACAACAATAAAAACAACAAACAAATATGTTATTTCAGGATCTTCCATGGAAATCTTGCAACAATCCATGGAACACAGAGCGATGTTTCACAAACTACAGCATTGCAGATACCACCAACCTCACCAGTGCAGTGATGGAGTTTTGGGAGTAAGATCTTACAAATTCCATTCATTCCAAATGAGTATGACTTAACAAATTAGTTTACGTCTTAAATTCTGACTATTATAACAACTTAAAGATTATTAATCAGTAGTTACATGAAAAGTAATGCAAACTGGCTGAGTTGTTAGCAGATTTAGCAAAACTGGAACCAGTGGTGGTTTTGCTGAGTTTCACAAAAAAGGCTTCTGGAGTTGTGAATTTTCTGATAAGTGTTGATGCTGCTGTGTTAATACAGGCGCAATGTACATGACATGACTGATGGCTTGGAAAAACCTGGCCAGGTCCGAGTGCCACTAGCAATAACTCTTGCCATTGCTTGGGTCCTTGTGTACTTCTGTATCTGGAAAGGTGTTAGCTGGACTGGAAAGGTAAGATATTTCTCAAATTGTTTAGAGTGTATAAGATAAACATTGCAAGGAGCCATACTGATGATGTAACAAATGAAACTATAAACAAAATCAGAAGAGCCAGATGCAGCATTTTCCAGGCCAAGTTATATTCCAAGTGTTCCTAATCATCACTCTTTTCTTTCATGTACAATTACATTAATTTGTAACCAATATGAATCTACAACTAAGATTTTTCAGAATATTTCTATCCCATATTTCAGCCTTTCATGCATAATTTGATTGACAGGCTGATAGCAGTAGATAATCATCTCATTACCAACCAGTTAATCCTGCACTGAAAATGCTGAGTTTTCACTCACGTGTCACAATGTAAAACGTATGAAGGTGGAACACAACGGTCATGCTTAAAACTCAAAGTAAATTTTATTTTCTAGGTTGTTTATTTCTCTGCCACCTACCCCTACTTCATGCTGTTCATTTTATTCATCCGTGGGGTAACTCTGCCTGGAGCAAAAGAGGGAATCATGTTCTACATCACACCCGATTTTGAGAAGCTCAAAGAGTCTGAGGTAATTTCACAGTAAACAAACATGGTAAACAAATAATCAGCCAAAACAAACTAACCAACAATAAAACAAACATGAATGCCTCACCAAGCCAAAAAAGAGTTATTTTCTTATCTTCTCTGTTGTATCCTCTTTTCTCCTCCTTCTTCTTCTCATGTTCTGTTCTCCTCTCATTTTTTTCCCTTTTGCCCTGTTCTCATCGCTCATCTTTTCTTCTCCTCTTTTATTCTCTCAACTTCTCCTACTTTCTGCTGTCTTTTCTTTTCTCTCTTCTCTTCTCAGGTATGGCTGGATGCTGCTACTCAGATTTTTTTCTCGTATGGTTTGGGTCTGGGTTCCCTGATTGCTCTTGGCAGCTACAACCCTTTCAATAACAATGTTTACAGGTATAGCCACTCTCACCTAGAGAGACTATAAATATAGTTGTATTTGCACTCCAAATGACCAAAGTCTAACATTTATGTACTTACTGGGCACTGGTTTTTAGGAATAGGGCCATTTTCAGGTCTTTTAGACTTTATACATGCCACAAGCCATTAACACTTCCTTTAATTGCACCCAGCATTGTTGACTGTAGTCAACTGAGTAATGTATGAGGATATGAATAAACAAAACCAATGTTTGCCTTGAATTTCCATGTAATTAAACCACAGAGTTCTCATCTGGGCAACCACTGCTTACATAATTAATTACTCAGACCTTATTATAATGCTGTCCAGCAATGAACATCAGACCAGAGAAACGTCTAATGCCCTTTTGTGCCTTTCTTTTGACCAGAGACTCGATCATTGTGTGCTGTATAAACTCCTCCACCAGTATGTTTGCTGGATTTGTCATTTTCTCCATTGTGGGCTTCATGGCTCATGTGACTAAGAGACCTATAGCTGATGTGGCTGCATCAGGTAATGCATTAAATTACATTAATTTATATGTGAGAAATACTCCACTGTAATTGACATTTAAGACAATCATGACAATTTCACAACTCTAAAGAATAATTACTAGTGATAAACTGAGCAAATTTCAGTTTAAGGTATTCAATGCTCCATTTTTCATCCTCAGGTCCTGGCCTGGCCTTCTTAGCTTATCCAGAAGCAGTGACACAGTTACCCATCTCACCACTGTGGGCTATCCTCTTCTTCTCAATGTTGCTGATGCTGGGAATTGACAGCCAGGTGAGAATATTCTACATTTAAAATTCAAACTCTGACCTAGAAAACAGGTGTAAACAAACAGTGGATCAGGCTAAATCCTCTCATCAGCCATGCAGGCTTGTGAAATGGGGCTGGTTTCGGCTCCCCTTGTGGCCAGACTTGAAACAACAAGCAATTTTGTTGTCTCCTTGCATTATCAGTAGTGGAGCGCTGAGCCCTGGGTCTTGTCAGAGATTGTGGTGTTCTTATTTCTTTGACTTTCTTCCTACAATTTTTGCACACCACGCTTATGCCGTTTTTGTCTTTCATGGCTTGAAAATATGCACTACACAGATTCTACTTTTTCTTCTCCAAATTATCAGGTGAAGAAGGAAAAGAAATTTAGCTTTCCACAGAAAATGTCAGCTGTATTTTAGCTGTAATTAAACAGATTTTAACAGAACAGTGTTTCTGTAATGTCTGTAGAACAGGCAGATGAATGCATTTATACACAAATAAAATGAAGCGATTTACAAAGTAAATCATTTGGACTGCTTCTAAGAGCATAAGAAATCTAAAAATCAAAACTTCACCTGCTCGTCTATCATTGGCTGGCTCCTGCTACAAAATTATTCATTCACAAATACTAATTTTGATCATTCAGTTAAAGGAAGTCTGTGGTCAAAAGCATAATGCAACATCATCATATTGTATTTGGAGGATCGATACAACATCACAAAACATAATATTGTGATGCTTAAGTTTATTACTACTTTATTATACCCCTAATACTACTGGTCCCTTTTAAACCCTAAACTTAAACCTTAAACTGAACTTCAACCCAAAACATAAGCCTAACCCTAAATCTGGTCCTAATGCTAACCCTATTGCTTGTCCTAACCCTAACCTTAACACTGTTAAGTATCAACTTAGTTTCAACACATGGTTGGTAAATAATGCGAACAGCTACCTATACGGGGAAATAGCGGTCCGTCCATCCAAATGAAGTGAAACTTATTTTGGTAAAATGTTCCACTAAGTAGCTCAGTGACCCTTGAGTAACATAATTATGTACAATGTTCTAACTATTGTCTGTGTTGTCTCCAGTTTTGCACTGTGGAGGGTTTCATCACTGCTCTGGTTGATGAGTTCCCGAGGATTCTGAGGAAAAGACGGGAGATCTTCATCGCATGTGTGTGTGTTGTGTCCTACATTATCGGCCTGTCCAATATCACACAGGTAATTGAATGATGGTCCTCTATCAGGAAATAAAGAAGCTTTAAATTAAATTGGCTTACGGGCTTCCCATAAATGCTATAAGCTTAGACACACCCTAAAAATTTAATGTGGTAAAATGGAGGTTCTTTGGAGCAATAACCAGAGACCACTTTTGGTTCCTTAAAGAACAGTGGATGTCTCTTTAAAATGTAAGTGTTGAAGAACCCATTAATGAACCTCCAAATAATGTAGCTAGGTTTTCTCTAGGACCATACAGCCAAGCCAATGACAACATGGAACTGTTATTTTTAAGGGTTTAGACTGAATGGGCTTTCAGTGATTTATTTATAGAGCTTGAATTCAATAGGTGTCAGAAAATTTGGTATCCATAGTACAGTGGTAACCCTACTTACGAGCATCCCTACTAACGAGTATTCCAGGTAACGAGTCGAGATCTCGGAATATTTTTGTTCCAGGTAATGAGTCAAATTCCAAGTAACGAGTAGCGTAAATTTGTTCAATTATGCCAAACCGCTAGGGGCGCTGCGGTCGTAGCATCCCCTAGATGCTAGCATAGAAGAAGAGGTCAGTCATTACCTTTGACCGCAAGTGAAAGTGCTAGTGAAAGCGACGCTCAGGTAGCAAAAGGTAGTGAATAAGAAAGTTAGATAAATGTTACTTTTACTTTTCATATGATAAGTGTAACCATGCCATACACGTACGCCCGTCCTCCTCTCCTACTTAGCCGCCAGCCTACACGAGCACCGTCGGTCTCCCTCTCCTCAGCGGCCAGCCTACACGAGCGCCGTCGTTGTCTTGTTTATTTTTTAAAAAACCCATATAAACACATTATATAGCATATTAAAGTATATTGTATATTGGCCGGCTGACACGGATTAATCAGTTTTACATGTATTCTTATGGGGAAAATGTATCCAGCTAACGAGCAAACCAGCTAACGAGCTCGGCTCCTGCACGGATTAAACTCATAAGTAGGGTTACCACTGTATATACTATACCCTGGTTAAAATACTTGTTTTATTGATTTTCTAAGTGCAAATAATAAAATATTCTACAGAGCTTACTTTTTTATTTATTACCATATTGGGATAAAAATGAAATATATGGCCTGTGCAAAAATTTTTGTATATTTAATATATATATAGACGTTTTATTTTTTTCAACTTGTCACTAAAAAGTGCAGAAAATATTTTCATTTGTTCAGTGTAGAGCTTATGTTTTAAAACAAAATGTGTAATTTTGACCAGGAGTGCACAAACATTTGAATAAAACTGGTATTAAGTGTGTTATCTTCTTTATGTCATCAGGGTGGCCTATATGTCTTCAAACTCTTTGACTACTACTCTGCCAGTGGAATGTGTCTCCTTTTCCTGGTGTTCTTTGAGTGCATCTCTATCTCCTGGTGTTATGGTGAGAGCTCCCTTATAATCTTAAGTGTATTTCAGTTGTTTAAACAGATTGCAAAAAAAAAAAAAAAATCCAAAATGTAATGAAAATCCAACATGCACATAATGCGACACCTCTATACAATATTTTCAGAAGCTGCACATTTTAATTAGAACTGCACCATGCATGATAGTAAATGCAGTTTTAGAATATGCATGATTTTGAGATTAACATTTTGTATTCTTGAGGGGCAATGTTATGAATTGTGTAACAGCATTTTGTTACAGCTTAATGTAGCTAACTATCTGATTTGATGTCTTTTTAGGTGTGAACAAATTCTATGATAACATTCAGGAGATGATTGGATACAAGCCCTGCATATGGTTTAAACTGTGCTGGGTCTTCTTCACACCTTTGATTGTGGCTGTAAGTAACAATTTAGAAATTTGCTTTAACTTAAAATGGAATGTTCCAGCATTTTTAACCCTTTAATTATAATGAATGAAGAAGATTAATTTATGGTATTTGTTAAAAAATTCAAAGACACCATTTCCCTAGACCTAAAGTTAAAAAAAACATTTCATAGAATTAGCTCAAGTTTATTTTTAAATCTGCTTGTTTTGGAGGCGCCACCAGTTCAAGTCAAAGTATAATGTTAAAAAGGTCAAATTATTGCCTCCACCGAAATAACCTACTGTTGTTATGAATTAACTGAGATCACCAAAGGCCAACCAATGCAATTCAGTTTTACCAATCTGTCACAGTTTAGTAAATAAACTGTCCAAAGGCACTGAGTAACTGCGCTTATGGACTAAAAAGACAATATTCTAAACCCATTAATGTCATCTCCTCTCCTTCAGGGAGTGTTCCTCTTCAGTGCAGTCCAAATGGTTCCCCTCAAATTAAACAACTACGTGTTTCCAGCATGGGGACAGGGTGTGGGCTGGCTCATGGCCTTGTCCTCTATGGTCCTCATCCCCGGCTACATGGTTTATATGTTCCTCACCTTGAAAGGAACATATAAGGAGGTAACAATGATCAGTGTGTCATTGAGACTAGCAATCATACAACATGTCTTCAGTTAAAATCTCATTCATATATCTATACAAACATAGAACTGTGAAATTTGAAATATTACATGCCATGCTGATGTCACAACCATGAAGACATTTACACATGGCCACACATTTAGCCGCAGCAGTTTATCTCTGCCCTTTTGTGTTACAGTGTTGTTGCAGACAGTCTATAGCAGAGATTATAAGGTGGATAGTGTAAAATGATGTACTGTTCTTGGTTGGTAGGAAGCAACTGGATAAATGCAACCTTCAAAAGATCCACACATCCAAAATAAAATGTTTTTTATAATATATTCTTCCTCCATCCCTGAGAATTTCAGTTTGCATCACATATTTCAGCCTGGACTGCTTCGTGAATGATGCAGAATGTAGAGTAGCCAATCAGAACAGAGGTAGTTTACATATAGTAGTCTTAATGAAATAGTGAATGTTAGCAGTTGTTGGTACATAAAACTGCATAAACAGGTAGATACAGATATGTAGAACATGAGCCCTTTAAAACATGAAATTAAGGTTTTACATTTGTATGTTTGTATATTAGCCTCTTAATGAGGTCTTTGGCAACATCGCAATACAAGGCCATTTATAGATTTCTGGAGATTTTGGACTTTTGTTGTTGTATTGGGTCCATCCTCAAGCATATTGGATTTAAAATGAAACAATTGTTCTGAAGTATGGTTCACTTCACTGGCAAGAGGGTTTACTGGCAAGCTTTGAGTATGAGGAGCCAAAATGACAACAACTGATGGGAATAACTATGAATGAGCTGCACCTAGTGACATTCTCATTTATTCTTGCAGCGTATCAGGATAATGCTACAGCCTCCAAAGGTGGTGAAAGCCCAGGAGAATGGACCCGAGCAGCAGCAACTGCAGCAAACAGCGCAGCCAGCACAACCAGCACAGCAACAACAGCAGCAAGATCAACAGCCCCAACAACAGCAACAGCCACAACAACCGCAGCAACCACAGCAGCAGCAGCAGGCTGATAGCACCATCCCGGTCAATGCCGGCAATGCAGATGCCAACGTCTAAAGCCCTAGCTGAGAGCAATCAAAGATGAACAATACAGAGGACTTCCATGTTTATACAATAATAGAATCATCTACCTCCAGGGGCCAAACATGATCCAATTCAATCGTAAAATATATGTGTGACAGTTTGCCTTTCATGCTTATAACATCTACCAGGTCTTACATAGCCATATGTAGGTGTTATAAACGTAAAAGCAATGTGTGTTGGTGTTAAAAGAGGAAAAAAAATCACAAAAAAATCCATTATACTGTATGCGAGTGAACCTGTCTAATGTGTTAATACTGTGAGTTCAATTAAAAGCACAGCGCATCAATGCATAAGCTATATCCGTAAGGTATAAAAGGGTTTGTGTTACTCTGAAGTATAATGTAGGCATCCATAAATATCAATGAGAAGATTTTATCCAATATCAGGTCTTTTCAAAATGCCTCTCATTGCTAATCCAACAAAAAAAAAATACAACAAAGAAACAAAACAAGCAAAGTCAG